>BQKN01062247.1:0-32141 GCA_022839385.1 Asparagus kiusianus
GGTTTGTAATAGGAATAGGTTAATTCTAGATCATTTTGTAATTTATTAATTCGGGTTTTAGTTGGGGCTTCGGGTTTGGTTATGGGATTTGTTAATAGCAATAGGTTAATTTCAATCCAATTATGATTAGGAGTCCCATCAATGAAGGTAATGGACCCCTTCATTTTTAAGGAGACCCAATAACGACGGTAGTAGGATCAAATCAACGAAGGGATTAGAAATCCGTTATCCCATATCATATTATTTCTCTATTATTTGAAATCATTCCACGAAGGGTTAAAAACCCGTCGTTATTATATACCCATTAATGACGGTCAACTGGTCCCTTCACTAATTTTGGTCGTTAAATATCAGATTTCTTGTAGTGTTGGCTCTATAAAAGACATAAGAATTGGCTCGTGTTCAAACTTTTTGGCTCGTATTCATGCTTTTCTGATGTAAGTTCTCTTTTGCTAATCACTCAATTGGCTATATTTAGTTTTAATAATATCAGAGGTTAGAATATTCTTTTCTATTTAAAAAAGTATTGACATGATTTTCTTAAAAATTATATACATATAATAGCGATAGTATATACTTCAGTTCAACTCAAACATTGGCTTGAAGCCATTTAGAGTGAGATCATTTCTACGCTAGAATGGTGATATAGTGATTACACAATGCAAAAGTTAAAGAAGAAATTTTTATAAAGAAAAAGTAATTTAATATGACAAATTAACAACTAATGTATAAAATATACATGAGTAGTGTAGATACTATAGAAAGTAAGGTACATGTCTTCATGAAAATACTATAGTAAGTGACCAACTACAGTCATCCTAATTTAAGCATAAATAAATATTATTTTAGTTACTAATTTGATACACGTAACTATGGAATAAATCTCAAACAAAAATAGGAATTGAAATCAAGGAATTACAAAAAATCATTAAAAAATTTCAAACTTTGGAGGGGTAATTTATAATATACTAAACTTTAAGGGTGTTTTTTTATAAATTTAAAATTTAATATATTTTCAATTAGTTATGTTCTTTTCAAAAGAGTTATGGGTAATATTGACCATAAATTTTTTCCTAAACCTATACTTTTAAAGGGAGTATGATATTTTTTACAAATTTTTAATTTTCTTGGGATTATTAGTAATTTTGTATATTCATTTTAGTGTCTATAGGTTAGAAATTCTCATGGTGTTTTTTAAAAAGTATGAAATTTAGGGGATTTTTTATATTTTTTTTAAACTTATAGGTTTTTTCTACAGATTGTAAATTGTTTATAGACTATTTACAATTTCTATGTTTTTAATTTACTAATGAGTTTAAAATTCTCAGGGTGTTCTTTGTTAACTTTGAATTTTTGTTTATAATTTTTGAGATTTTAAGGGTGTTTTTTTATAAATTATAAATTATGTAGGGGATATTTTTAATTCCTATATTTTCAATGTGCTGTTAATTTGGAAATTATCAAGATTTTTATAAATTTTATAATTTTGAGGGTTTTATTTTGTAATTTGTAAAAAGTTCTGAGTGTTTATTATAAATTCCATAAATTTTCGAAGGTTGTTTGTATTGTTTGTAGGTTTTTAGTATGTTTGTAAGTTTAAAATTTTTAATGTTTCTTTCTACAAATTTTGAATTTTAAGGGGTATTTTTGTAATTTTTAAAACTTACAAGATATTTTCTCCACAGTCAAAAAACTTTTAGTTTCTAGCTAGCATATGTTTTCAGAGTTCTCACTAAGTTGAAATAAGTAAAAGTTATAATTTTTAAGATGTTTTAATAAATTTTTAAATTTGTAGGGGTGTCTTTGTAATTTAAAAAACTTGAAGGATATTTTTTACAAAGTCTAAAGCATATGTTTTTTACATTTATCTACGAACTAAAATAAGTAAAGGATTTAAATTACATTAAACGTATCTCCTTTATCCAATAGCATGTTAAATCTCATTATGAATAGGATAAATCATTTAATTATTCATTCAAAGAAGATAGAATAATTAGAATAAATTAGGATAATAATATAATATTAAAAAAATTAATGTTGATATTAACATGAAAAGATTTTTCCGAACTCGTACTTTTAAAAAAATATATATGATGATATGATAAATAATCGTCCAAATTATATGTATATCCTATGTACTGACAACTCCTAATATGCTAAACCTTGTGCTAATAATTGTTTTGTTAATTAAATAATCATATTGTTTGTACTAGATTAAACTGCCAAAATTAAATGATCTAAGCCTTTTAGGTTGTAAGTCCATGTCTTGATTGTGATGCTCCTAACGCATGAAATGGATACCCTGATCGAGCCTATCCACCGTCCGATCGACTTACGATGCTTACAATAAATGCTTTTGATAAATCATTTTGAATTATAATAGTGGTGCATTATGAACCTATCTAGCTAGGTTCATATGGAAACACAAACCTAGCTAGCTAGGTTCATATAAAAACACAATAACCTAGGCCTTGGACCACCCTTGGATAGGTCTAATCCTGTATGTTAGTGGCTACTATCACTTGGGGGGAAAAACACACAAAATAACTTCAAGCAAGGAATATACATTTAAAATTAAGGGAGGCGCTTCTGGTACATCCTCGAACACACCTCCGGCCACATCCCCTCTCTATCTACAGTGCAGGGGCCCCACTTGAGATTTTTTTAAAAATCTCAAGTGGGGCCCCCTGCACTGTAGATAGAGAGGGGGGTGTGACCGGAAGTGTGCCTCTATCATTTCTCTAAAATTAATCATCTTGAAATAATATCTTCTTCAAGTAATTTTATAAGTTTTCACAAGGAAGGAAAAAAAAAACTGTTCCGATACATATGCCATCACATGTCATGATTTGACTAGCTAGTTTGTTACATGTGAAATGTACGGAAACTAAAAAGACAGTCAGATGATGACATAATCACAAAAAAAATCCATAAAAATTGATCAAATGATGGAAGATGATACCATTTCTATTGAGGGCCAGTTTGGTAATTTCCTAAAAAACTAAGAAATAGAAATAAAAACCAAGAAAACTCAAAAAGTACAATTTCATCCATTTTCATCCCTAAAACCCACCCACAACACCTAATAAAATATATTTTTTATTTAATAACTCATTCACCACATCTAATAAAATATTATTTTTATCCAACAACTCATCCACCACATCCACCACGTCTAATAAAATATTGAGTGGTGCTAGGGACACACCCTTAAACCATACTTCTAACCACATCCCTCTCTCTCTCTAGTGTTTTTTTTTAGATTTTTTTAATAAAACATGTGGGTCCCAAGAAGCACTACAGAGAGAGAGGGATGTAGTTGGGAGTGTGGTTTAAGGGTGTGCCTCTAACATTTCTATAAAATATTATTTTCATCCAACAACTCATCCACCACATCTAATAAAATATTATTTTCATCCATAACATTACTCAACTCATCTAATCTCATCATTTCAAATCACTCACATCATCCAATAAGATGGTGTCAACTCATCTCATCTCATTAACATTTCATTCCCACTCATTTCCTCTCAAAAAACTAGGAAAACGATTTCCTTAAGTGTGAGTCACATCATCCAATAATATAATGACAACTCATCTTATCTCATCTATTTTCTTATTTTTAAGAATGAACGTCCAAACAAAAGAAAACAACCTATTACAATAAATAGGTTTCTTATAATTCATTTCCTTATTTTTTTTGCCAACCAAACAACATCAAAATAAGTTTTCTTAAAAAATCACTCACATCATCCTATCATAAAGTGACAACTCATCTCATCTCATCTCCATTTCTTTGATTTCCTTCTTTTTTAAGCAAACCAAACACTCCCAAAACAATTCTTCTTAGAAATAGTTTTCTATTTCTTTGATGTCCCACTTTTTTTAGGGCTTGTTTGGATTGAGGGGAATGAGGGTGAAGGGAAGTTAGGGGAACCATTCACCTTGTTTGGGAATATTTAGGAGGTGAAGTTAATTCACCCTGGTTCCCCTTGGTTCACCCCCTAATAGTGTAAAATTTGTAACCACCCAAATTGGGGTGTAACCAAGGGGAAGGGAACTCCCTTCTCTTCCCTTTCATTCTCTCACCTAGTTTCCCTTAACTTCCCTTCCCCCTACAAATCCAAACAGGCCCTTAGGCAAACAAACAGACCCTGAAATAACAATGAGATTTGAGAGACTATGCTTCGAGGCTTCATTATGTAGTCTCTCCGTATTCAACGTCGCCATTAATTAGGAGAAACACGCCCTTACTATTGATGTACTGTATGATACTAGTAAAGATAGAAACCTGTCAATCCCACCCATATTATGAGTACAAGCAGGAAACTATATGTAGGCCACTCTCACCCAAAACAAGCAAATGAGTGGTTAAATTAAATCTGCAGGCTGCTAGCTAGCAATATTAAAACTTTGCTGAAGATGAAGATGTGCATCCAATAATTAGTAGCAGTCTCCAGTCTGCAACAAAGAGGAAGGCCATCTTTCTGCATGTCACTATTCAAGCCCTTGGTGCTCTAGATAGATAGATATATAGATAATAGCTATAATTTATGGTACAAGTACACTGCTCTCTTATATAGTAAAAAAAAAAATATTCCAATGAAAGCAACCCGCTTGTCTTCTAGCACAGTGCAAACCTGCAAGCAATTAACCGTACATGATGGTTTATAGCTGACATACTTCAACATTTTTCTCTTAAAAAAAAGGCTCAATTGCCCTTATACACCCTATTGTTATCCCTACTTTGCGTTTACATACCCTCGCATGTTTTCGACGCCACTTACACGCCCTAAAGTTTTTCAAACTTGAAGTTATATATACCCTAAAGTTAAGTGCAAGTTTTAGAACTTTACGCTATACTGCCAAGATAAGTGATGGTAAATTTTAAAACTTTAGGGTATTTAAGTGCTACCACAAACAAGTGAGGTTATATAAGTGCGAAGTAGGGGGAACTTATAGGGTATTTAAGTGCAATTAGGCCTTAAAAAAGGACACCATATACAGTTATTTCGCACTAGGTGTCTTTCTCATATATATATATTTTTTTCTAGGTGCCACCCTCCTACTTGTTACAGTTCTGATTGCAGTAAAAGATCAACCACAGGGAATGACACTCTCCTATCATCAGCCTTTTGTGGCTCAAGGGTTATTTACACCTTTTATTTACATCCTTCTGCAGGCATCCTCAGCTAAAAACACATCAGTTGAAGTGAGAATTACTAGCCCTTGAAATGGTCTGGGCCATCCCCTGTATCGATCAGAAGTTTGTATGTGGGCTTAGCCTACTGGGCCTCGACCATAGCCCTATGTCTTGAAGGCCTATAGGCAGCGAAACAATTTAGGGTCAATTTGGCAACTCTCAACCCAACTTTTTGTTTGAGCATAGAAATAAGGTAACATCCATGTTCGTTTCATTGCTATGTGAAAAAGAGGGACACGAGAAAGTAAGTATCCTACAAAAGTTTAAATAGAAGCATATCATTTCTCCTATACGTAGGACCTTCTCCACAAGGAGTATCAACGAGGATGACGAGAGAACCCCAGCCATCATTCACCACACCATTGATAATCTTATGGCCAAAAGCCAGCTCTAGTATAAAAAAGAAGTTTCTACTGTGAAAAGATCAAAAGTAATAGCACTAAGTCAAACAGTTGTAAGATACTAATTACAGCTGATTTCGATCGAAAAACAACCAAAAAGTATATCTATTGCTCTTGCGTATGGTTTATATTCCACTTCTTCTCTCCTCATCTTTCACCTGCTACCTCCTTCTCTGTTCTTCATCCTCTACTTGGGCTATGATCAGCTCATTTGTCCTCTGTTCATTGTGATGTGCTTGCCCTGCTGTGAGACCTTGACCCTCCATTGCATCCCTCAGCTTTAGAACTGAGTTCTTTGCTGAAGATCCCGTCCATTCATTTATATAATGGATCACAGAGTTAATAATGTTGTCATCAGATGCAGGGTCATTTTGGAAAATTTGTTTGTTGCGTGCATGCCATATGCACTAGCACGCAGTTGGGAACACAGCTTGCGAGATGATTCTATAAGTAGGAGATGTGAGGAATTGTCCTCTAGAGTGAATGAGGTCATGTAGGTTATTTGGCCATTCGGTGTGTGCAAATCTAGCTCTGAAGAAGCCTCAAACATTTTTTGCTAGTTGGCAATTTAGGAATAGATGATCTGAATCCTCCAACTCTTTAAGGCATAGAGAACAGACTAGACCCCCCTGCCACCCTTTTTTGCTTAATAGCACTTTGGTGTTACGTTTGTTGAGGGACAAGAGCCAGAAAAAAACCTTAACTTTTAGAGGGAGAATTGATTTCCAGATTTGCATATAGGTGGAGGAGGTAACCCCTCTTCTAACTGAGAATTTATATAAAGAGTTCACTGTGAATTCCCCCGAGTTTATGCTTGTCATGTTGGAGTTGTAACTTAAAACTTGGGTTTGTAGAGGATAAGAGGAAAACTTTAGTCCCACATTGGAAAAGAGATTGGAAGATAGGCTCTTTATAAGCCTTCCCTTTCTCTTCTATGCCTAGAAGAAAATAAGGGTTATGCTCCACACCACACACACGCGCGGCGCCTGGGCCAGGATCGGGTTCGGGTCGGGTGGCGCGCGCACACGAATGCGCGCACACGAATGCAGCTTCGCGCACACGAATGCAGCTTCGGATTAATAGGCCCTTAATCTGATAAATTTTTATTTTTATTTTTGCTAATTGGAACAGTTTAAAAAATGTGATTAATGAATTTATTTTGTAACGGAAATATTTTGTAACGGCTAAGATTTATTAACGTGATTAAAAACATGATAAATATTTTGCGAATTTATTTCGCAACGGAAATATTTTTGATTTTGTAACGGCTAAAATTTATTATCGTGATTAAAAATGTATTAACTACGGGTTTATGAATAACAACTGTTTTAACCCTATAAAAGAACCTAAACTCGAAGAGTTTTACACAGTGAAAATACAACAACTTCTTCTTCTTCTCTGCTCTGTTATTTTCTCTTGCCGTTACGATTTGCTGGTCCCCTGAAAGTCTAGAAGAGTTCGCAAAGCCTTCTTGAAGCTCGTGCCGACGAGAAGGAGGTCGCCAGACCGAGGGTCGTTGTATCTCCAGAAACTTTTGCCACGTAGCCCTGTATGAGAGGGGGCAATTAGATTCTTGGGACAGTGCTTGCACGCCTCGACCATCAGACCGTATTTCTAACTTTTATCTACTTTCATTTGATTCAATTATTATTTCTGAGTTATAATATTTATCTGATACTATCTGATTTAATAATCAACTATTTAAAAATTAATTCGTGTTAATCTTTGTCTAAACAGCTATTATTCCCAACATTCCAAGAATTAAGATGCTTACGGTGTGTTTGACAATTTCAAAATAGAAGTAGTCTTTTTCTTAACTATGCCAAAGTTAGTTCATGCCGAGGGTTAGTCGAAAAAACAAACTAGTTTGTCTAAGAAAAAACTAGTTTAGGGGCTGAAAAGAACTAATTCGATTTAGATCCAAGTTTTATCAAAAAAAAAAAATTTAGATTTTGGACTAATGCTGTACCATTTGAAATAAGTTTTTATAGAGTTTTTGTGAAGAAGTCAAGAAGCCAAAATCCAAGGGTATCTTTTCGAACTACCCAGAGTTCTAAGGGTCCTTTTGAAAAATCTCCCCACTTCAGGGGCGTCGTGGGAAAACTCCCTATAAAAAAGACCCATTGGAATCAGGAGACGGCCGTCGTTTTTTGCTTTCGCTGCTGCCGCCTTCTCATAATCGAGCAGAGCCTCTTGATTTACGCCGCCGCATCGCCAGCTTCCGACGAGATCCCATGGCCACTCTCGGCCTCACGAAGCCCGCCGCCGTCGAAGCTCCTCAGGTCTTGTTCCTACTCTCGATTACTCGTTGACTAACTGTTTGGTGATATGTCTCAAAGAACAAGTTCACTGTGATTTTTCAATTTCTGACCTAAAGATTCCATCTTTTATTAGTCGGATCTTGGGAAGATCTGATTGCTTTGGGGAAATAGGTTGATCAGCATCCGGTCGGATTACGTAGCTGGAAATTTTGATACTTTAATAGTTAGTACTTTAATATATTTCATATGACGTATTGAGATTATTTCTAGATATGCTTTATTAAAGTTTAGACCTTGTTAGACTTGAGATGATCTGAGACCTAGTGATTCTTGTTGGATCATAAGAAAAGTTGCGAGCTTGACATGATGGGCTTTTTCTTTTCTACTGCCCCCAACATAGAAGACACGATCGACCCAGTTTTCGTAAGCGAGATTTGGAGGGGTCAGATTTTCATGAACGAAATTTCTGATTTACAAATTTCAGGACGGCATTTCCATGAAGAAGATAAATTTTGTTATTTCCCCTTAACAAATGGTTGAAAGCAAAATGTTTAGCGTTTGTCACTTTTCATGGTCACTCATGATAGACACTTGACAACTATTTCAAAAGGATTCCACCTTGTACTGAGAAAGTATCCAGTGGAGATGATTCATGGCATTAAGAGCATCTCCAATGGTACGCTATTCCTCTAAAAATGGCGTACCATTGGCTCCCAAGGGGAACTGTAGCACCCTCTATATTAAGAGGGTGCTACAGTAATCACCCATATTTGAATGGTTTGGGCTCATATAGAGGGATCCCTCTAAAATACTATTCATATATTTTAATTCCAATTTTGCCCTCCCATCTCATTTATAACTTTTCATAAATACCAATTGTATCCTTGAATATAATTAAACTAATTATTTAACTTAATATAATTTTAAATTTACTCGTCTGTTTTAAATAAAAATTATATCATTGAAATTGTCTTGCCGAAACCTTCAAAATGAGACTAATATTTTATACTTTTATATTGATGTAAGGGAACATGCATTTTTTGAGAGGAAAAAACAACAAATCATTAGCAGAAATAGCGGTGATTTTCAATTTGACCGTTCAACTCATGTTTCAGGAGGAACTGGATATTAGGGTCCGTCAGGGTATCAGTACGACACCGGTAGCTATGAAAATGACCTATCAGAATTTTAGATTGTTGTTACCATATTTTACTTATATAATATAATATAATTTCTGTATTTCTGAATGTAGTTCCTTTGGGGCGGGTTATATAGATCCCCACGTATTTGTTTTATTAATGAATATTTTTATTTTATTATATTAAAATAAACTAATTTAAAAATGACTCTAAAAATATTCAATATTAATCCCATGTAAAAGGTTTCGGCGAGACGATTCTAATGGTATAATTTTTGTACAAAAATGTTAAGTTTTAATTATTTTATTTACATAATTAGTTTGTTAATGATAGGTTAATTAATATAAATATAGAGGGCACCATTGGAGCATAACTTTTGCAAACCCTCTATATTTGAGGAATCTTGGAGAATATTCTCTTCAAACCCTCTAAATATAGAGTATACCATTAGAGATGCTCTAAATGTGCACCAAAGTACGTCAACCCTTGTATCTACTCACGAATCCTGAAATCCAATGATCCAAGTATTGATATTCATTTGGTGCACATTTAATGCCATGGACCCTTGTGCGCTTGGTAGTTTTCCATACTACTCTCATATAAATAAAGTATGCCTTCACTACAATAAGTGCTTTGCTTAAGCTTTAATGCTCTTGAATTTTGCATATGCAGATTTTTTTCCCTATTTTATTCTACCAGAATTTATTCTTTGAACCTTACCCATTTTTTCAAGTTTATCATAACTTTAGGCAGAGATTCTTTTTTCCGATCACCGCTTTTTTTGTGGGGCATTTGTTTGGTAATTGACATCTTGATTATCTAATATATGTTTTGCATAAAGTACACTTTACAATCTTGATCATTTTGCAAGTGATAATATTTAAATTTTCGCCATAATTTTGCTACTTGACCTTTACTTTCATCCTCTTTAAGACAAGTAATTTCATCCTTTATATAACGTTGTATTGCAGATTGCGTTTGCTGCAAAGGAGTTAGATTTTGCAGAATGGAAAGGAGACATACTTGCTGTTGCTGTTTCAGAGAAAGATATGTCAAAAGGCTCTGACTCCAAGTTCAAAAATCCAATTTTGAAAAAGCTAGATGACAAACTTGGTGGTCTTCTCGCTGAGGCTTCCTCAGAGGAGGAGTTTGCTGGAAAAGCTGGACAATCGATGGTTCTAAGACTCCAGGGCTTGAGCTTTAGAAGATTGGGTCTTGTTGGGCTTGGATCATGTTCACCTTCTGCCACCACTGCTACCTATCGAGGCATAGGAGAAGCTGTTGCTGCAGCTGCAAAGTCTGCCCAAGCAAGCAGTGCTGCTATTTTTCTCGCATCCTTAGAGGAAACTTCTGAAGAGTCCAAGCTTAAAGCCGCTTCAGCAATTGCATCAGGTTAGTTTTATTTATCACGATCTTCAAAATTTGCATGGCACCATGAGCATAATGATGTACAAATAACTGAAATCTTCAAACAGTTTGAAGTTTTATCTATCATGATTTTGAAATTTCACAGGCATTTAAACTTATTCGCTGCTGTCGAGTATATTCATAACTGTACAACAGAATCTTAGTTTTCATTCACTGTTCCTGATTCTATTACTACCTGTATATAGTGTTATAGATGAAGAAGGAAGTGGATTTATGCATTTATATTTGTTTTCTTTTAGCATGTACAAGTGGAGATATTGTACTCTCCTTGCTAAAAAAGATTTTGATACATATCAAGTAAGGTGTATCCATGTTTAAAAAGATAAATTAATTCCTAAACGGATTCGGGTCTGATTACTTATTTTCGCATACCAGTAGATTGTTGCATATGTCTTTCATTTGCGTCTGCATATTTTTTTTATCAGTATCTATCTTCCTATTCTGTCCTTCTGCATGCCCTAAGATATAGGCATGGCAGTTTTACATCTTTCCTTGTATTGTATATAATATACATGCCGGTATGAAGAGTCGAAGACAAACGCACAGATACCATGAAGCTAGTTCGCAAAATTTTCTACAAGAATTGTGGTTTCATTAGTTCTAAGAATCGTACTTGTCATATTAATGTAAGCCATGGCTACGCATGTATCCTCTTCTCACTGTTCCTTCTGAACTAAATCATTTACTTATCCATGCAATTTGGCATTGCATTTACTGTAGAGTTTTTGTGATTTCTTCCCAAATATTTTACAAAGAGTTCTATATTTGAATTCCTAAATTTTTTTACCATGTTAATATAAAACATTATTATGCAGTTATCTTCTTATCCGGTTTCTTCGTAATAATTTTTCATTCTAGTTGCAAAGATAATTCATAGAAGTTGGTCAAAAGGTTGCTCATACTAAGTTTGTGGATGCGACAGATTACATGGACAACAAGATTCACTAGTTACTACTTAGACCACCATATATTATTGGATTGGAATTTTAACAACTTCAACTTGTTATTTTGGTGCATAGGAGTTGTACTAGGAGTTCACGAAGACAACAGGTTCAAATCCGAGTCAAAAAAGGCGCTGCTTAAATCCGTGGATATCATTGGTTTGGGTTCTGGAGCACAATTAGATAAGAAGCTGAAGTATGCAAGTGATGTTTGCTCTGGAGTGATTTTTGGGAAGGAGCTTGTAAATGCACCAGCCAATGTGCTTACCCCTGGTTAGTTAAGACTCAATTTGTTGACTTATGAAGTAGAAATATGAGTGGGTATTCATGATTGATTTTTGTTGTTTTTTTTTTCATGATTTTCTCTTTCAGTTACATTGTTTAGGTGAAGGCAATGATGATTATCTTGATTATTTTTGTCTTTTAGGTGTACTGGCTGAAGAGGCTTCAAAAGTTGCTTCTTCGTATAGTGATGTTTTTACTGCTAAAATATTAGATGCAAACCAGTGTGCTGAGTTGAAAATGGGTTCATACCTGGGTGTTGCTGCTGCATCGTCAAACCCTCCTCATTTCATCCACTTATGTTATAGACCACCAAATGGTGATGCAAAAATAAAATTGGCAATAGTTGGGAAGGGACTGACATTTGACAGGTACTACAGTGTTTTCTAGATGGTCCAAATTTTAGAAATAAAGGAGAAACTTAGTGACTCTTGCTTGCTCTTTCAATTCTAATCCGCATAAATTTGTCAACCGTTATTTTATCCTCTGCTTGAATATGGACTCTTTTGATTACATATCTTAGTTGACTAGTTTTTATGGGTTGACTCACTTCATGGAGGAACTTGACCATGATCTATGAAGTTTAATGGCTGATTTTCTCTTGTAGTGGTGGTTACAACATAAAGACTGGGCCAGGCTGTTCGATAGAGCTAATGAAATTTGACATGGGTGGTTCTGCAGCTGTTTTTGGTGCAGCAAAAGCCATTGGTCAAATTAAGCCTCCAGGGGTAGAGGTAAGATTTTTAAGTGTTTGTGTTTTAAATGTCGATAGGTGAATAGGCGATTATATTACTGAATGCCATTTAACTTTTCTTTTTGCAATTTTAGGTCCACTTCATTGTTGCTGCCTGTGAAAATATGATAAGTGGAACAGGCATGAGACCCGGTGACATAGTCACAGCTTCTAATGGAAAGACAATTGAGGTAAGTTAGTTGGATATGTGTGTTTTACTGTTCTTTCCGTCCTCGGTGTCTTTATGAGCTTGCAATTTGAGTTTATATGTCATAAGAAGAGTATGGTTGGTGAGAGCAGTCTATGAGAAAGAACTTTTTATTATCTTTCTTTGTATTTTAATTGACCATTGCATTTAGAAGCTTTAGTTGATGTATCTTTGGCAGCATCCACCTACAACATACCATAAATGGATATCCGTCTTTTTGTTTCAAAATTTTTATCATACATAAAATTTCTTAACACATAATATAAAGGATAACCTTTTATCTTTTCCTTTCTAGGGTGACTTCTAGGCCCAAATTTTTTTAGGTTTTAATATTGTAGCAATAAATTCAGGTAATTGCCAGTTTGTTAGATATCAAAAACCATTAGAAACTGTAATATTTTCTCTTAATCCTAGTTTCAAATCTGTACATCAGTTTATTTAGATTATCTTTTCTGGTTCCCTATTTAAAACCTGCATGTAATATTGACTTTTTATTTTTCATATCTATTCCACATGCGTATCGGCCAAAGTTGCCTTCCAACTCTTTTCCTCATGTTGTGCTCTTTTTATGCTAGTCAAGTTAATGTAATTGACTTTGTTACCTGTGAAAATTGCTTATATGGGTTATCTTTCATGGCAATAAATTAGAAAAAGCCTTGATAGTCAAAAGTGCACAATTAATGGAACATTGGGGGCAGTTGCTCACCGTTTCACTAAAAAAAGAAGGAAAAAAAAGAAGAAAAGAAAAGAAAACTAAAAAGAAGTGCATAACGGTGCCTATGTATAGTATGATATATTTATATGTTAAATGAACCTCCTAAGCAGATATCTTTTTGTATATGCTTTTATTCTCTCATTGAACGAAAACCATTTTCGTTTTTTTAACAATAAACTTCTCACTTTTCAACGTTGTTTATCTTTTAGGTGAATAATACTGATGCTGAGGGAAGGCTTACACTTGCGGATGCTTTGGTATATGCTTGTAACCAGGGTGTTCAGAAGGTGCCAACATCATTTATTAATTCTACCTTGTTTTCCTTCTACTTGATCCTTGAGAGTGAATATCAGCTTGTTGCATTGTTATTTGATGCAATCCAACGGAATATGCATATCTGTTAGAATAGATCTAAAATTTCTGGACTATTTTAAAAAGCCTCCACGAATTGTCAACTGGATAAAAAGAGAGAGCAATTACTGTTGTACCTCAAATTTGATTTCGAAACATTCAAATATGGATCAGAGAGGACCAAGAGAAGTAACACCCATTAAACCCTCTTTCATTCAGTAGTTAGAAAATGAACCTTGCAACTAACTTTGCTTCATCGTGACCTTGATGGTCCCAGTTTGAAAATAAGCAGACCGTGCAAAGGGTAAAGTTTCTTATACATGACATTTCCCAACCCTACAATAGAAGAGCCTCATAGCACTCGGATTTACTTTTTCACTCCTTTTTGGCTTTTCTTAGCTTGGAGGAGAGGAAAATAAAATAGAACTATCCCTGATATTTTCTTTTTCTTTTTCCTTAAAATTTTTGTTAGCCAAAAGAGGAAACATCGTTTACTCTTATTTATTGTCATTTTCTTTTTAACCAATCAAAATGGATTGGGAAAAGGATTATTCCAAATATTCCAGTTGGTTTGTTCTAGAACTGTTCTCTCCTTAAGGTTCCTAATTTCCTTTTTCCATTTCCCATGTCTTTGTTGACTCACTTCTATCTCTTGTTAACAGGTGGTTGACCTGGCTACACTTACTGGTGCTTGTGTTGTTGCCTTAGGGTCCAGTATTGCAGGTAAAAGTTTCTTCATTACGGTCATCCTCATTTTCAATTTACACTACTATATTCAGTTAGCAATAAAAAAAAGTGGGTAAATAACATTCTCATGGAAAATTGTCTCCATGGCTATGTAGAGGCATCTACTTCTAGTTTGTTTCCTTTATCTATGTTGAATTCTAATACTAAATGATCAGTCTTTTTGAATTCAGATAACAAACCATTATCACTTTCTAAGCCATCACAACTACATGCCATGAGATGTATTAAAGACCTCTCCCACTACACAAAACTCTGATGTTGTGACAAGGGTTGAGAGTTAATAATTTCATAGGCAGGCCTCCACAGGTTGAGCACACTTTTCATGGGTTAGAACCTGGACTCACCCAACAAAATCTTCTTTTATTTACTATCCACTTTAAATTCGTGACTGGTGGGCTTTGAATCCGGGTTGCTCTAATATCATGTTAAGATTCCTTCTGCTGCACCCGAAGATGTTACAAGGGCTGAGAGATGTAGTTTTATACTCTAATAAGGTGTCTCCTTCGAAACAATTGTCTGATGTCTTGACGTTGCCTTCGCTTTGACAGGGATTTTCACACCCAGTGATGATTTAGCAAAGGAAGTGGTTGCAGCTTCAGAGGTCTCTGGTGAGAAGTTTTGGAGAATGCCATTAGAGGAAAGCTACTGGGAGACGATGAAATCAGGTGTAGCTGACATGGTGAACACTGGAGCCCGTCAGGGTGGTTCTATCACTGCTGCACTTTTCCTAAAACAGGTTTCATACTAAAATTTCCTTGTTCATTTTACCTTCGACTTTCTTATGACCATTTGGTTTTTGGAACTTAGGCCTTAGAATTTGTTTATCTACCTTAAAGCATGTTTTGTGTTACTGACATATGTGCCAAAAGAAAGTTCACTGTTTCTATAAGTAAAAGCCGGTTGAAAAATAAATAAATAAATAACAGCTAACTTTTATGATGAATCGATGATAATGACTGGTGTTTAGACCTTGGGACCTATGCCTCTGCCACACTGCTTTTCTTATCACAAACAGTTTTAGAAGTAAGATCGGCCTTCAAATGAAACCTATCCATGATAAAATATTCTGTTGTTTTTTCCATAAACAAATATTCTTTTCTTAAGCAGTTCTTACTGCATTAAAAAATATTCTTCTTTTTTTTTTTCACATTAGATCCTAAATCCTATCCTTTTTTTATACTGGCTTTTATAAGACGTGGTATACCATCATGATACAAAAAAAATATCTACAAGACTACTTATCCCTCATTTTAAAAAAAAAATTCTTTTTATCAATGCCCAGACACCTGGCCTTTCTGCAGCTATTATAGAATTTCTGTTTCTGGGCTATTTGTCCTTTGAGAAGTTGTACTTTAAGGGAAGGATCAAATTGACCTTTTAACAAAACATTCATTTGAGGGATTGAACGGGCCGTTATCAAGGATTTGATAAGAACGGAACTTTCAGAAAGCAAGTTATGGTTTTACAATGTAAAAATAAGCATTCTGGCATGCTTTTAGAATAAAAATATTCTAATTTGTAATGTTTTTTTCTTAACCTTTAGGCTTGTGTGCCTTCCCATGCAATTGCTAAGGTCATCCCAAATTATCATGAACCAATTTCAATTTTTCTTCAGCAGAGTATGAAAAGAGAAACCTTTTGAAATAAAAATTTATAGAATCATATTAAGTAAAGAATAAACAGAACAATGCTTCCTTAGAAGTGAAGGGGAAGAAAAAAGGAAAAAAGAGACAGAATACTGCTTAGTTGAAGTTAGTGTCTGATCTCTTGATTGAAAATGATCCTTACGAACTAAAACTAGTAGGCAATGATGTGATGATGAGCTGCAATACATGGAATGTAAATTACATGTACAATTCCCATAGAATCTAAAAGTAGAATGTGGTTTGGAATTAGCTTATGCTGCAAAAATTTTGTTTCTTTTGTAATTAATTAATTTGACTATGATCCTAGATATGATTTTTTTTGCTTGTTCCTATCGTGCTTAGATTCAGTCTTATAATCTTCAAAACAAGGATCTTCACTTAGCTAGTGAAACTAAAAGGTTGCTCTTTGACTACAGTTCGTCGACGAGAAGGTCCAGTGGCTGCACATAGACATGGCCGGTCCAGTTTGGAGTGATAAGAAACGATCAGCGACAGGATTTGGGGTATCGACACTGGTGGAATGGGTTCTGAGCAACTCTTCTTAGATTAGTCGACGTCTTATGAAGCTGTTGTGCCTCCACAAAATCTAATCCCCTACTTGCAGTGGATTCAGTCAGGATGTCCAAGAATTTGGATAGTTGTGATGCAGGGACTTGTTAAAAAATAAGTTGCTCCCTTCAAGTTGTCATTTGGTGTGGTTTCAACCTTCATTAAGATTTCAACTGAAGGAGGTAGAGTGTATTATTTTAAACTTTATTAAGTTGATCATTGTTAGAAGACAAATTCTTGGTATTTATTATGTGTGTGTGTGAACTTATAGTTTTCTAAATGCAGTTATCCCTTTCTTGTATTGTTAATTTCTCATTCATATGCCAAGTAACAACATTGCACGAAAATGGCAGTAGTTTGTAACTTTGGATTGGGAATCAGATGCAAGTCTCGGTCTAATCTATTGATTTCGTCATTAATTGAAACGTCTAATGCTTATTCAACTGAACTGAGTATGGATTTTATCCGCCTTTAAAAACCATTCAAAATTTGAAACGTCTAATGCTTATTTTATTCGCCTTTGAGTCGTCTAATCCTTATCCTACAGTATTGGGTATGAATTTTATTTGCCTTTAAAACTCATTCACATTCTGTCTAATTTGGCATGTCAGAAGACTCTTTCACATCCGAAGTTTCCATGAAAATATACGTTTTTCAAATACTTACCCTGTAGAAATGCATTCGGTTCGGATACGGCTTGGATATGATACTTACCATATTCATACTTGCTTACTCATTTCGTATCCGGAGACGAATATACCTCGGCAAGGAAAATTCGTATTCATATTTGTTAAAATCAGACATGAATACGGATATACATGCGGATATATAAGCATATCTACTCTTCTATACTTATAGGAGGACCCAAAGGATAAATGTTCATGCTACAGTAAAGTCTGTAGCGAAACATAAAACAATTTTGCTGCAGTATTAACATTTGGATCATTTTTTTAATATAGATATAATTTCTAAATCACATAAATTAAAACTTAAATCGTCTTTTAAGTATAAAAGAGTAAATATGAATTCTACATCAAATGTATTAAAACTTGCATCATTCTTTAAGTATAGAGGAGTAGATATAATTCCTAATTTAAGCATACAATAATCAAATAAAAAATGATCTAAGTTTTAATATATTTAATATAAAAATTATATCTATATTAAAAAAAGATCAAAATGTTAATACCGTAGCAAAAAATTTTTTATGTTGTGCTACACTTTTTACTGTAGCATAATATATTTGATTTAGAATAGCAAAATTATTTTATGTTATGCTACAATTTTTACTGTTCATACTACAGTAAAATTGTAGCACAACATAAAATATTTTTGTTATGATATTAACATTTGGATCGTTTTTTGAATATAGATATAATTTTTAAATCAAATATATTAAAACTTAGATCATTTTTAACTATAATTGAGTAAATATGAATTCTACATCAAATGTATTAAAACTTTACTATGTGAGGGCTTTCTTGCTTGTCTTTTTCCTGGGGACTGACTTTCCTTTATATGAATAGATCTTCACTCCTAGCTGCACTGATGCCCAACATATCTTGGATTCTTATATGGGCTCATCCTTTTTTAAGTATAGAGGAGTAGATATAATTTCTAATTTTAAGCATACAATAATCAATTCAAATGCATTAAAATTTAGCAGGGAACAAGTTTAAAATGTAGTGCTTAAAAAAAGGGGCCGTGCTTTGCACGAGGTGCAAACGCTAGTATGCATGTGAATGCAAAACATATATTAAAAACTAAACAGTATTGAAAAAATATATAGTCCATGTGATACAAAAGAGTTCATTAATATGTTCATTATATTTGAAAAGCTAAGATTAAACATCTTGATCATCAAAATTAACCTCAAATTCATGATCTAAGGATTAACCTCAAATCCATAATTTGAGGATTAAAACTATAGTAACAGTATGACTAATATGTTTTCTAATATTTCGAATACGGATCTAGATATTTCACTACAAAACCAAACCCGTAACCATATTCTATCAGTTATGAATTTGAGTAACCATATTCATATCCTAATGGATACGGTTACGGATATTTCCTCATATACGGATATGGTTTAGCACCCCTACTTATATGCTAGAGTATGCCAAGTTGTTTTTATCATATTAATGATATACACATAGTACATGAAATGAGGAATATCTTTTGCAATCCTAATATTGGGAAAAAAAAAAACTATAAACAGCTGCATTCTCCTTAAAATCGTATGTATTTTCCGCAAAGTGCAGCTCACGTTCGTAAATCCACCATTTCAAGTTCTGCAAGAAATGAAATCAAATTAAGCCATTCAAAAAAGTTATACAAGAATTGCGAACCAAGCTTATTCAAAACAAAATTTCAAAATTCTATTCGACGTCGCAAGAATTAAACCGTAACTGCTTTTCCACTTCACTAAAGCTCAAGAGCAAGGCTTAGCGCGAGTTGCTGGATCCTCGACAGATTCCAGTTTCATCATGAAAACATAGCCAAGTATCCACGGGAGAACATACTGGAGGGGAATCCAACATAAGCACGCCAACAGGCTCAGTATACTTCCAACATATTGTGGATCCTTTATGTATCCGAACGGAAATTCTGTTACCCAAGGAATGTTCTTGCCAAAGCGCACTCCATAGTATGTGCCAGCCTCACCAAGTAATTGGTAAACCCTGAAATATTTAACACGTTGAGATACCGAGTTGAGAAACGAGAAAATAAGTTTAAGCCGCGCTTTGGTTATTATTATTATCAGGGCAAATTTCACAAAACCACCATGAAGCTTCGAGGGTCTTGCACAAAACTTTATGATCTTTAATTGGTAAACAACCATGAAGTTTCAAAACTGCAGAAAAATACTGTGAACTATTGAAAATTGATGGTTACGACGTTAATGTCCTAGACAGAGGTCTAAAAAAAGCCCTTATTTATATTTTCCTTTTTCAAAATAAGAATGGAACCTCCAAAGTGAGGCTCCAGCCGTTACATTACTCAAAATGGACTGGATACAAAGTTAGAGACCACAACACCAACTCTGAAGTATGGTCTCTTTAGATAATAAAACTACCCTTACATTAGTTACATATATATATCAACCCACACAATTAATACGGACGTCATATATATGATGCATTACATCCTTATCTCAAACATGTAAATACCAAATAGGTACAAACCTTTTTGTGAAGCAGATGATTTATATTTTCAACATGATGTCAACAAGAACCGATACGACTAGTTTTTTTATCCATATTCCCAACAAATAGATAAGGGAGCATCGAAGTAGAAGGTGTTGATATTCCTTCATCACAATTTTTTTGGGCCGGCTACATGAATCCTGTCTTCCTTAGGTTTCATATCATGTAGATACCACTTGGTTTTAGGCTCGTTGTAAGTTATGCGACATAACCCTCACTTTTATCCCAGTTTGATATAGGCAGGAAAAATTAAAGCATAACACACAAAACACAAATCCCCCAAATCATCCCAAAAGCACAAGCTCCAATCTAGCACTTAAAGGAAAGGAAGGAAAGATGAAAAAGAGATAAACATGAGAAGCACATTTGAAAAGTGCACGCTCAAATAGAATCTTAAAGGTAGCTGACGCGTGGGTAGAAGAAATAGAGAATAGTGAAAGAGGAAAGAAGAGAAGGCAGACAGGACGGAAGTCACGGAACATAAAGCATCAGGAGATCAGTAAATAGAAACAGAGGTATAAACTTGAAAAATCTATTTCATGATTTTGACACTTTGGGTCATTAATAGCACCAAAAAAGTTTAACGAGGCCACATGATACTGTGTCTTTATTGTCACCTAAATGGCAGTTATCCTTTTCTTCTCCAGCTCAGTCCATGACAATCTTATCACACTTGTTAGCCTAGGTAGCAGCAGTAGGTACTAAAAATTTAAGAAGACAAACTAGCCAAAATCCGGAAGAAATACTCATGTTTGGAAAAAGGAGTAAGCTTGGGCTTCAACCCAAATTAACTCCTGTCGAACACACAAAATTACTTGGACCCAGCGTATCATCATGAGGCCACCCATAAACTTTTCTTTTCTTGGCAAACTCCTACTTAAAGATGGAATTATTTGTCACAATAGTTGCATTAAAAAACCCACAAGTAGCAACATCTACACTACACTTTGCTCTCCAGACAACCAAAAATGCAGAAACTAATTTCTCTAAGAAGTCATAACACCTATACAGAATTATTTGTGCATGAATATATGATTTACGTATTTCTCAACTATTTGCCATTCTTTATGGCCTCGTTTCGTGTCATGACTTCTTAGGGAAATCGGTTTCTGGTTATCATGTTTTTTCTTGATTATTTGGACAATGGGGTTAGGATGTAGAAGTTAACAATTCTCATGTATGGTTATTGGGGTGAAATAAGTCAAGATAGACATGAGAAGACAACACCTTTTTTGAAATAATATCTCTAATCCTAAGAGATTGGAAATATTTTATTTGTTCCATAAAAATAAGCTTTTTTAGGGGTTTCCAAGGTAACCGCACATACACCTCTACACCTAAAAAAGAACTTATAGAGGGCAGAGGATGAAAATGAGACATTATTCTGTTAAATTTAAATCATCACAATGTTATAACAAGTTAAAAATATCAATGCAAACTAACTACTGAATTAGTAAAACCATAAACTTTAAATTGGCAGGGCACATGCCACGGTCTGCTTACTCCCTATATGATTTTCTCTAGAGGGCCTCTGAAAGAATTTTTTCCCGTAAAAACTAACAACATACCCCCTTTTGTGTTATGTCTGGGTAGAGTTAGCACTGTTAGGTATTAACTCCAGCTTAACCCCATTTTCAGACACAGTATTGTTCCATGCTCACGGAACTCTGTAACTCTGACGGTCCAGCCTAACCCCATTTCCAAACACAGTATTGTTCCATGCTCACGGAAATCTTGGATTGATTCCACATTATTTAAAAATAGGGTAAGTTTTAAAAACTACCATGAACTCTTAGAGGTTTTCTAAAAACAGTACAAACTTACAAACCAACAAAATAATACCACGCATTATCAGAAATCTATATGAAAGTTATATGATAAAACCTAAAAGTCGATGGTAGTTATCTGATAATAACATTATTTCACAGTAGTTTATTGACCTATCTGAAACTTCATGGTAGTTTATAAACATAATGAAGTTCATGATATTTAATTCATGGATGGTTTTTTGATAATATCTAGCATTTTTTTTTAACTGATCCTAAGTTGATGATATTCGTCTCGGGTTTTCTGCATTTCAAATACCCCAAAGTTTCACCCTTCTCATGTAGATACTCTAAAGTTCTATTTTGCCAAATTGATTCCCCAAAGTGCAAAAAGAACGAAGTTAATTTTGTTCAAAAACATCAACATAGAAAAGCTATGAGTTTGGGGAGATTAAGGCACAAAGTTAGCGCATGAGAGCATCAATTTTGTCAAATTAACATCAATTTGGAAACTTTTTGTTATCAAATGGCCAAAATTTGAACATTGGAATCAGAGTTAAAAAAAAAAGATTGAAACTTTAAGGTATTAGAGTGCAGATAAACTGTGCTTTTCACCAAGGAAGCTAGTTTATAGTACTTTGTATCCAAAACCCTAAAGTGAGCAAAATAATCGGTTTCACCTGAAGTTGAGAAACTGGCCAAAGGCAAACAATACACAACAATACAGCGGCGGCCATTGAAATGAGGCGACGGAGAAGAGGGAGAGGATCTGGATGGCCTTGAGCACGTGCGAGATCTGTGCCATGCGGTGGCTGGGGTCCACGCCTCGCCCGCAGAGGTCAACCCACTTCTGAGGGTGGGCCCACAGGAAGTAGTAGAAGGGGAAGGGGAGTAGAGTCCCGACGACCGCCGCCGCCGCCGCCGCCGCCATTGCTCCGGGGGTGGGTTTGAGGGTTTAAGTTGAAGTGAAAAAATGGTAAAAGTCAGGGGTTTATTCGATATTAGTCCCTTACATCTATACTAATTTGATATTAGTCCCTTAAATATGCGTATTTTGTATTAGTCCCTCAAATTGCTAAATATGATGATAAGAGTCTCTGAAGTTAGTTGGGGTTATAAATTCCATAGAATATTCCGTTATGTATAACTTTTGTAGGGAATGGATAGTTATACCGTCCCCTCTAAAACCCAAAATTACAAACCCGTTAAGACACCCAAATCGGACCCACTATCTATTTCATCTTCTCCAATGGTCTGCGCATAATAAACTCATCCTCTCTAAGGTCTTTTTACCATTTTTGAGTGGGAAATAGAGAGACAAATATTTTTTTTCTTCTCTCCAACGTCTCCCTCTCAAATAAACAATCAAATACAAGTAATTTCTCATCACAGGGGGGGATCTCATCAATGTGACCTTAAAATCCCGACGACGATCTCGAAGAAGAATCATGGTCACCATCAATCACCGATCCAAGACCCACCAACCTTCGAAAGAAGCCATCTCTTCCCCCTGGTGCGGTGGAGACAACACCTCCTCCTTATCCTTCGACCGGATCTCGATTGTCGACTCCTTCTCCTTCGTCACACGCCGACGTCGAGGAGCTCGATCTCCAGTTGCTTCCCACGCTCGCCGATACCTTCAACGGGAGAAAGATGACACATTTTCTTCTGAAGAGAGTGAGAAATAAAGAGACAGAGAGAGAAAGAGGGGGAAATTAGTTTGGTGGGTATATTCAATGCATGTGGGGGGTATTTTAGTAACCGGAAATCCTTAGAACTGTAAACCACACCAGGGTTAGAGAGTTTGGACAAAAATTTTAACAAAAGGACTCTTATCAATATATTTAAGCAATTGAGGGACTGATATTAAAATACGCATATTTAAGGGACTCATATCAAATTACTAGAGATGAAAGGGTATACATTGAAAAAACCCTAAATTTAATGGCTTAAAACGCGGTCTGGTCACCGCCCCCCATTTTGGGCAGTCAGCGTCTAATTCGGGCATGATCTGTGTAAACACAACCCGACCCAATAACCGGGAGCTATAGATTTGAGAATTTATTGGAAAATCTCAAGAAACGTTCAGAGGCAAAAACAAAGAGGAACAAACAAGGTACGACTCCTCCTCGCTGACTCTCATTTGTCATTAAAACTAGGGTTAATACTCGTCGTTATTCTCATTGAATTCCCAAATCTTTGCGATTGCTTGAATAGAGACTGTTTGATTAAGGTTATTTAATTTGGGTTTTGGGTTTTATAGGGTCTATGAGCTCATGATTTGGGGATTCTAACACCTAGTTCATGATCTCAGTAGATTGTACTTTTGTAGACTGTAGTTCGATCCATCCGCGGGGATATGTTAGGATCCAATGGAAAGGGAGGAGAAGAGAAGGATAATACCTTTCCAATTGCATGAGCATTTTGTTTTGGGTTATTTAGATATTACTCCCTCAAACCTTCAATGATTCCGTATTAGCCCCTTGAACCTATGAAATCCCTCAGATCCTAGTCTTACTGCAACTTGGTCCCTCAATGGCCGAAATATGCCGTCAGCTAATTGTTTTTTGATGAGTTGTCTGCAAGTTGGCGTTCCAAAGTTTACACCACTTTGAACTTTGATGCCCAAAAGCATTTTTTTCGATACTAAAAGATTGCACCTTTTTAACATTGACATCCTAATTTTTTTTTTTTGCTCTTTGATACCCCAAACCTTACACATTTTTTTTTTACTTTGACGCCTCACAGTTCAAATACTTTTTTTGAACTTTGATACCCTACAGTTTGGACTATCAAAGTGTCAAAGAACAAAACTTTGGGAGGTGAAAAAGGTATAAACTTTGTCTTAACATAGTTGTTAGAGTTCTTTTTTAAAATATTAAATGTTAAAAAGGTGTAAAGTTTGGGTATCAAAATGTCAAAAAAATTTGGGGTATTAAAGTTAAAAATGTGTAGAGTATCAAAGTGCTAAGCAACCCGTTTTTGGAGAATATGGGTTTTAAGAGAAAAATCATAACTAAGGGGTATTTTGGTCATTAAGGGACCAAATTGTAAGACCTATTAGGATTTGAGGGAATAATGAACAATTGTTGAGATTTGAGGGACTCATACGAAATTATTGGAATTATTGAAGATTTGAGGGACTAATATCTAAGATTCTAAATAACCCTTCTGTTTTTCGCAGATGAGAGTTTCTTTTTGGGTGGTAAACAGTCTAGGGGAAGTTGTCATGGGACACTAGGATTGTGCCTTGAGTTTTGCATTATAGAGGAGATATGTTGGCTGGAATGTTTTGATTGTACTGATGAACTATCTACATATAAAGCAGTAAAGGAAGTCAACAATCCCTTACTTTTAGTTAATACATCATGTGCTAACTATGTGCTAAACTATAGGAGGATAAAATCAAAATCACTAGATTTCAGTTAATGTACTACTCAGGTGCTGAAGTGTAGAGGAACCAAGTTACAATCCTATCATTTTGTCTCATGTGATAAACTATAGCCTATAGGAGAATGAAAGGGAACTGTGTGCTAAACTTTAGATAGCTAAATCTTTTTGAGTTGACTCACTGAAGACAGAGGATCCGTTGCATACTCCGATCTGGGACCATAAAGTCTCGAAATTGATTCTTGGAGCAGGCTTTTGTCCTAGCATTCACACCCACAGATATGTAGAACATTTGAAACTTGCCAGCGAACTTGATAAGTAACAAAGTGATAATCAGATGGTAGATGTTCATATATGAGTGGAAGACTGGGTTAGCATTCAAGTAACTAGCAATCATCAACATCATTAATAAACAATAGGCAGGGAAGACGACGAGACAAAGTTCTTTGCTAAGATTTTCCACCCCATTAACTTAAGCTGTAGCATAAGCAAGAGCCCTATACTCGTTTCAGTTGAAAGAAGAGATACTGTTCTCTGCGAATATCTAGGATGATAGCTTGGAGCCAAGTTGCTAGATATATGTTGTATCATCATTGTTGCCTTACCAGACAGCATTAGTAGAAGTAGTTAGGGATATTGGTGAATTTCTGTTCAACAATAGACCATGAAGTATATTTCTCTTCAGATAACAAACCACCAGTTTAAAGATTGGCTATGAATATCACTAGGAGAAGGCATATGTTGAAACGATTTGTTGATAGCAAAAGTGGCATCCGGTTTTGTGGGAGACAAATACTGCAAAGCCTCAACAAGCTGCCTGTATTGTATAGTATGGGCAAGACTAGCACCATCATGAAGTTGTAGAAGAGCGGAAGCGGATAGCGAACTTCTCTACACCAAACCTACCTCAAGCCCTTAGCACACAATTTCCTTGTACTCTCCTAGAGTTTAGTATATTCTTAGCATCACGGGATGCGAATTTATTTTTCTATAGTTTAGCAGAAGAGCTAAAATCAAGGGATTGTGATTTCATTCTCCTATAGTCTAGCACATGGCGTATTAGTAAAATCAAGTGATTGTGAGCCCCTTTAGTGCTTTGTCTATGGATTGTTCATTAGTGCAATCAAAATGATCTAGCCAACATTTCTACTCTATGGTATTGGCGTTATTTTTACTTTGAAGCATCATGATCCATATCATCTGGTAACTCATTCACCACATCTGCTAACCATGTGCTATAGGGAGAATAAAGGAAACCTCTGCTATATCTTTAGGTAGCTGTATCTTTTGAAGTTGGCTTCCGTGTCAGGCATCATTTTGCACATGAGGTATGCTGTGCAAGTGAGTGTTTCTCGTTTGGGTTTCAGTTTGGAATTGTGTTTAACCCAAAATCCATTAATGATCTTCAACAGCACCTTCCTTCTTTTCCATAATTTTCTTTGTTTTCCCTTCTTTGTTTTTCTGCTTCGGCATATGCTTATTTTGTGTTTCTGTTGGTGCTACTGGTTTTTGACACTAGTTGTAAAGCTACTTAAGGCTGTTTGGATCGGAAATTGTTTTCTTCATTGTATAACTCATTACAACTTTAGTCGTTACAATAAGTCTGAAAAAGATGATCTTTTTATAAGATCTTACACAATGAAAAAAATAAAAAAAATTATAATCTCCTTCAAACAACACACATCAGAGAACGTTTATCGCCTATTGCTGTTTGCGTGGGATCTTTGCCTGTGCCGGGGTTTATCCGTGGACTACCTACAGATCGGATCCGGTTGACAGAATAATTGACCAGAGCTCCTACTTCACCAATGAAGTATTCGTTGAAGTACTGATATCGACCAAGCGAAATCAGTATTTTTCTCAAGATTAAGACCAAGCCTAATCTTAAGGAAAAAGGGTACGGGGCTTCGGATCCTTCGAAATACTCCTTCTTTATGCCGAAGTTCGTCGGGATCTAGCTAGTCTTCTCTGAAATTTCGTGCTCATTGACTCTTCAATCCAGCAACACCTCCTCCTCTTGATAATAATTTGTCCCCTGAGAAAGAAGGTCTTATGCTTGTATTTATAGGGCCTCGGATGAAGGGTATTGAATAAGAACAAATGATTTGACCCTATCTTTAGTTGACAATGGCCTAAACACGTGTGGGGATGATATCACAGCAGTTGAGATGCTCTGGAACGAAAATATCCTGCAAAATCGTCAAAATACGCGTTTTCAGGCACCGGGGCATGGGTCAGGTCGACTTGACCCGCACCTGTGCGGGTCGGGTCACTTTGATGCATCTTCGGTATTTTGATCTTAACTCTCTCGTCCGATCTCCAATTAAGCTGGTTCAAGATGCATTGAAAAGCTAACGAAGAGACCTATAACTTTTATGTTTTGAGCTTTTTCAGATTCGAAGCAGGTCAGGGTCTAAATCTCAATTCTTTCGAGGTTACCCGCAAGTGTGCGGGTCACTCTGGAGTGACCCGCACTCATTTGCGATACCTTCGGTATTTTGGTTTTAACTCTCTCATCTGAACTCGGATTAATGTGATTCAAGATGCGTTGGAAAGCTGACGAAGAGACTTACAACTTTTATGTTTTGAGCTTTTTCAGATTCGATGCAGGTCAGGATAGAAATCTCAATTCTTTCGAGGTGACCCGCTAGTGTGCGGGTCACTCTGGAGTGACCCGCACTCATTTGTGATGCTTTCGGTATTTTGGTCTTAACTCTCTTGTCCGATCTCGGATTGAGCTGGTTCAAGATGCGTTGGAAAGTTGACGAAGAGGCCTACAACTTTTATGTTTTGAGCTATTTCAGATTCGAATCATATCATAGTTGAAAGTCTAATCATTTGTGCGGGTCACCTTGTGATGTCCTGAAAGTATGCAGGTCATCTCGTGGTGCCCGGAAAGTATGTGGGTCACCTTTGGGGTATTTTTTATAGCATTTCTAACTTTTACCGGACTTGTTCTTTCTGTTGTTTTGTGTATTTGGTTGTCTTGTTGACTTGTACGCTTTGCTAACTTACTTCATGCGCTCGTTAGCTTCTTTACGGTATTTGGAGCTGACCGACAAGCGCGTCGGGCACTTGGAGCGACAAATGCGTCGGGCACTTTGGAGCTGACCGACAAGCGTGACGACCACTTGGAGCTGACCCGACAAGCGCGGCGGGTACTTGGATAATCCTTCTTGACTTGGATGATGACGTTTATCGTCTTCTCTTCGTCTCGAGCTGCGTGCGGACACCTATATGCACTTTTAGATGCCTACAAAGGCGTGTCTACGCAACACTGCAGAAAGCATTGGTTTATGCATCTCGAGAAAGAACATATCAATAGTTTGTGAAACAGACGTTAGAAGTTCTTAATTGTAAACCGTATTGGAATATGTGAATTAGAACACTTGAGTTGTATTATGTTCGTAGACAGATTGTTGTTCTCTTTGGCTCATGCTTGCTCTCATCTTGATTAAATAGAATTTGTAGTATAATCTTTATGTTTGTCCCTTTTCCATTCAAAAGTATTGTGCATATGCCCAAATTTTGTCTTGTTTTATTGTAAAATCCCCTAATTTTCAGAATTTTCCGTTCATGTTTTTCCTGATACTTAAAGTTATGGTCGAACTATATTTGTAACTAATAATGGATATTGGGTATAAGCTAACAAGAGATGTTAATGGTGAGGTCCGCAAGTTTTGATGTGAGTAACAGGGTGGAGTTCACAATTAGCCATTTCTTGATACCTCATTTAGCGAAATGAAATGAGCTGTCATCTCATATCCATTATTTGTTCAACATAGCACTTATTTGTCACTCAGTTATAATTTATAACTCAGTTATAATTTATAACCTTCTGTCTCTGTTCTTGCTGGTTTGTACTAGGTGTACTGCAATGGTCGACAAAGAGGTTGCTATGCCATTAGAAAAAAAAACACAGCAATCCCCTGCCACTACTCAAGGCTTGGCTACAGCTGTAGAAGCTGACACAAAGCTGAAGAAGAAAATTTGCTGTGCCTGCCCCGAAACAAAGAAGCTTAGGGATGAATGTGTCGTGCAAAATGGCGAGGATAAGTGTAGTAAATTTATTGAAGCACATAAACAATGTTTGCGGTCTGAAGGGTTCAATGTGTGATGAGCTTCAGATTATCATTCAAGCTGATAATAGCTAATTTTGACGATACTTTTTTAATATATAGAGTTATAACACAAATTTAGAATGCATTTATCTTTGAGAGATGTAATGAATAAACATGACGAATTTGTGAACATAAACTTGGATGATTTGAATTAAATTTTTTCAAAATGAATAGTGAAATTGAATCTCTATTCTTGAAGTAAGTAGTGTATGGTTTTTCACTGCAGGATGAAGAGGATAAAGGAAAGAATTGAAGACGAGGATTTCCAATGAAGTGAGCTTAATTTCATCAATTTCTTTCAGACGCATGTGAATAATATTCATCTGCTTTGTGTTACTCTTATGTTCTGCTTTCAGGATCTTGTATAACAAAGAAATTTTCTTGAGTTCATGAGCATTAAGCATGCTTTCACTTGCGAAGTTTCTAGCTGCACCTTAATGCCGTTGTGTCTATGTGTTGTGTATTCTCAGAAAACAAGTTTCATTTTTTATGAAATTGATTAATTGTATACTAATGCCTGACTAAAAAAACATGTTAATCTCATCCGAAGTCTAGAGTTTTCATGAAATTGAGAAATTTTTTTGTCACTCGATGGTTGATTCATGATAAAAACATATGAAAATCATTAACATTTTTTGTTCTTAAGAGTCTGTGTAACATGCCACATTCACGATTTCCAGACCGAAAACTGAAATTTAAATTCTAATAACCGGAGGCGAGAAACATTAGGAGCTACTACTATCTGTCTTCATTGAAACCAAAAAATGAAAAATACAAAATCAGGAGATAAAAGTTTCTATTGGTAACTGATCAAACAATGTGTTAAACATCTCGTTTTGAATCAACTGAACAAAAAAAGAGAAACTTGCAAAAAAAACATCTTGTGTTTTGAATCATCCTCACAAGCCCCAGAGTCGGCCAAGTTTATTGGCCTCGGCGCGAGCCCTCAGCCACCCTGGCGACCTCACCGGGCTTACCTCCGGGCTTGGCCTTGGCGCCCAATGTGAAGTATCCGATGGCACCGATGACAAGGGCTCCTACGGCGGCCACTTTGGCCGTGCAGCAGGGTGCGCTGCGGCGCTGGTGTAGCACGCCGCCAGGCTGCGGCATCGGCTGTGGCCTGTTTCCGTCAGCTGCGGTGCTCATTTTCTTTCCTTCTTCTGTTTTGTTCAATCTTTGTGCTCCTTGTTTCTCTATGTCTGTGGTGTATTTCTCTTTGTAACGAGGGGGGAGAGCCAGCCTACTAAAATTTCTCTTGGTTGGGAACGAAATTAGGAGAGAAAATTTATCTATTTCGGACATCTAGAAAAATTGATGGTTGGAGGAGTCCTTAAATTTGAGATGCAAGCTAAAGTTTATTTGCATCCCCATTTTAACTTTGAACGGTATTTCTAATTATGTGTCTAAAATTAACAAGCTTATCTTGATTCCAAAAACACCACCACCATCAGAAAATTTTTAGCGGAGACGGTCCAGCACAACAACAATTGACTGTAAATAATAAATAAAATGAATCATATTTATATATCATTAGAAGCAATGACATAGACAGACGTCAACATAATTTCCACCCCTAAACTGAAAACTAATAAAACCCAGCGCAAAAATATTCCAAGTCGATCTCAAGCGACAACCTCTCAGAACACAACCCCAACAGCCATCCCCGCTACAACCAGCCCCCAGCCGACCACCGCCGCCAGAGCCCCGCCGCTGGTGGGGGCCACTGCCGGCCCGTCGAACACCATCGGAGACGGCGCAGGGGCGAAGCCGTACTTTCTCGGAGCCATAACGACGACGACGAGCTTCTGGCCCTTCTCGCACGCTCCCTTCGCTCCGCCGATGAAGTAGTAGGGCCCGGAATGGTGCAGCCTGATCACCGTGTGGCCTTCGTCGCGGGCTGCGATTGGGCTGGACGTGTTGCAGCTCAAGTAGTCATGTTTGGTCACTTGGAGGACCGAATCCAGTCTGCTGTCGTACTTCCATACTACAAGAAACACGTTGCTAAAATTTAGCTATATATTATATACACACGCCACTTTCTTAGATGTTTGCTACAATCGAAATCGAGAATAAAATGAGAGAAAATAGATGGTTATGATTGAGGAAAAATTAATATGATGATTGAGAGGTTTTATTACCGAGGGAGTCGCCGACTTGGAAGCGGTTGGCCTCGGCCCATTTGTTGAGGGAGTCGGAAGTAGAGGAGGGGATTTTCCAGCCGTTTCTCGAGCCTCCGACCAAGAAGTCCTTAGCTTCTGAGGTGCTTATAATGGTGGTGAAGAGAAGAGCAAGTAGGAGGAATGAAGAAGATGAAGAAGCCATAGAAGCTTGAACTGTTTTTCCTTTTTCTTTTTTCCTAAGCTTCTGAAGGAGATCGAGCTTGATGATGAGGTTTGAGGGAAGGAGTGTGAGAGAGTGAGGTGAGTTTGGGGCTCAATTTAAATGAGAGAGGAGGGAGAAAAGTAGCCGTTGGCTGGGTCTTCAAGTTTGAAAAAAAAAGAAAGTAGCCATTGAGAGTTTTGGGACCCGGGCTTTTTGTCCGGACGTCAACGGACGAAAACTGGCTTCCTTTCGTTACCAAGGTGCTTTTTTAGGGAGTAACGCCTTAAGAATTTTGAGTCCGATGTTCTTTCGAATTTTTAACTCTTTAGGTAATAAAAAATGTTTTGGGTTTAGGTTGGGGGGACACAAGATTTGAGCTTTCAAAATTACGTTATATACAATTAATTTACTTGATCCATTCTATTCATTTACTGGGTTGTAGTTACTCATGGATCAAGTGAGTGTAAAATTAAGGGTTTTACGACAATGAAACTAAAGAGATAATGAAAAATATATGTTCGAACTATCGAAACATCATAATTTTTGTTTTATTGATGTTTTAAGACATCAAAATCATGATGAATGGAACTGATCATCCATTAGAATAGCCCCATATGTGCATTTCGATGTGCATCCTTAGATTCAACCTAAAGTGGCTCTTTAGAATCATATTTTTTCATATATATATATATATATATATATATATATATATATATATATATATATATA
>BQKN01062247.1:35117-71198 GCA_022839385.1 Asparagus kiusianus
CTTATTGTGCACCAGAAACTCTGCCGAAATTTCCGCTGCGCACAACACTGAAGACAAATAAAATTAAGAAGATCAATTCATATATATATATATATATATATGATTAAATGCAAAAAGTAAGAACACCTAATATTAATATGGCCCATAGCCCCAAAAGATTGAAGAATCTCCTAAGATATATATACTATGTATCTCACAGAATCCTCCTATTTAATCGATACGTGATATCAAGTAAAACATTATCACCATCAAATTCTATAAAATCAGAGATGGCGAATCCTATAAACATTAAAAGTATGGATCAATAGCTGATGGTAATGAACGTGTACAAACATATATCATCCATGGCCTGCTGAAATATAGAAAGAACAAAAAAGAAGAGAATTTCTGAATGCTTGCTTGCTTACCTAAAGCAACCCAACGTTTATGGGCATCACACGGTTCGAACCCATCCTGCTGAATGCATTCGAAGCCCGCAGCTTCTGCCCCATAACATCCACGCCTAAGGCGCGACGTGCGTAGCTTCTTCGCGCACTTCTTCTTCACCCTGCAGGGTAGCCAGCGCTTGTTGAGCCCAATCTCGCTACTGTGTGTAAGTGTAAATATTCAGCAGGTGGTATTTAACTACTACTGGGATTTCAAATTGGAACTGAGTTTCATCGTACGTACATAACTTTGGCGATACAATCAGCATAAATTCATGCATTAATTTGTTTCATGTACCTGAAATATTACTAAATCTGAATTTATTTGGTTAATCGTGAGATAGGTATAAGGGAGGGAATGGAAAAATAGATTGTATGAATCGATCTGGCCCATGATAACTTCCTAAAATTAGATCAATGAGGGAACTGCTTTGATCAACTTTCCTAGTTAACAAAGGCGACCAAGGTGGAAAATTGATGCATGAAACTTGGGTACAACATGAATTATTTAATTAGATCCTTGGAGAAAATAAGAAGAGAACAAAATGGTTTAACAATATATGAGCAGGTGGTAAAAATGTATAAGGGATAAATAAAAGGGAGTAAAGAGGGAGAGTAGAGGCAGAGAAAATAAGGAAGAGTTTTTAGTTAAATTAGTTGAGGTAAATTAGTTATGTATAAAAAAGTTAGGGTTGATTTCACAAAATGGTTTAACAATATATGTTGCACATAACCCCCTAACCTTATTTATCTCACATAACCCCTTTGTACTAAGGGGTGTCTCACAAAACCCCCTAAGCTTTAGCTTATCTCACCTAATCCCCAGCCTGCAATTTGCGAATAACTAAAGTGTCATCGCGTGAAAAATTTCAAACTTTATCACCTGTCATTTAAATGCAACGTACTCCTTCCCTAAAGTTTGAGTTTTTTCCCCTCAAGAAAATTTTAGTTATTTGCAAATTACATACAGGGGGATAGGTGTGATAAGCTAAAAATTCAGGGGGATTTTGGGAGACACCCCATTAGTTATGGGGTCATGTGAGATAAACAAAGTTCGGGGGGGTTATGTGCAACATCCCAAAGTTTAGGGGGTTTTGAGAAATTAACCAAAAAGTTAATCATTTTAATCAAAATTTGGGAATGCTTCAATTTTAGTCCCAAACAGTGATGGCTTACACTAATTAGTGTCTATATGATTTGAGGAGTAAACGAGCAAATAACCAGAATTGGATGATAATTTTAAAATACTAGCAATTTGATGGTGGATATGTTAAAAACTATAATACAAATTACACTCTAGGGTAGGTAGACAACAGAAAAAGCAGGCTTATTTCTTCTTAAATTTGATCTCTCGCACTCCTCCAATCAAATCCACCATGTGTTTGACAAAATACCGCAGAGAAAACCAGAGATTCTGTATCATGCGTGAACCGCATGCCCCGGAACACGAAAAGTAGGCAATGTCCTCAAAACTTGGAAAAATCTCTAAAAAGGACTTCCGGCATTTTTAGCAAACCCCAATAACTTTCAAAACCGCACCAAGTCCCCAATAACTTTTGCATAAAACCACCAATGTCTTTTGAGTAAATTACACTAATCCCCAATAACTTTCAAATTTCATTTTTGTGTTTTTTTTCGCCTCTAATTTATGGGGGTTAATCGCAAACACGAAAAATTATCAGTGGTTTTCTACAATTCCAAAACCTATTGGGGTTTTTTTTTGTGATTTTGAAAGCTTTTGGGGGTTTACTACAAAACACTGAAAGTTCTTGGGGGTTTAATGTAATTTATCCTAAATAAATGCTTATCTTCTTTGCTTTGGTATTCCACAGTCTATCACTTTGATACCTTAAAGTTTCAATACCGTTTCACTTTGGTACGCGGGAATGGACAGAGTTGGGAATGGAATGGAAGAAGGAATGGAATGGATTGCATGTGGGAATGGAATGGTCATTCTCATTCTCTTGTTTGGGTGCGTTCGTAGAATGAAACTAGAATGGAAATCTCATTCCCATTCCCATGTTTGGTATCACTAGTACACAAGTGAGAATGAAATCTCATTTTCTAATAATGCCCTTACAACAACATAGATTTTTAATAAGATAAAAAATAAACATTAATGATAATAACTAAATAATTTTATATACGCATATGTTATATTAATCTAGGTATGTGTTATACTAATGCTTGTGTTATCCATCAGGTGTATGTTTCGTTTATATTTTTTAAACAATACTCGCTATTTCTTAGTCTTAAAAATTAAAGAAAAATAAAAAAAAAAGATTATCGTATCTTTCATAGGTCCAAAAAAAAAGAATGATATCCACAATCCATAGTTCTAGATATATAAATTAACTTATTTGATAAAGTATCAAAATCACTCAATTCATAATAGCAAAAATCCATAAAACAATACCAACTAAAATAATAAGTTTCGAAATAGCAAAATGATATACTAGCCTAAATTGTCAATCTAAAATTGCCCACTTGCATAGCGCCTCACCCAAACATTCTTCAAATCATCACTAAGTGTGAAGAATAAATCCAACAAATCACGGTTAGTACCAATCACCCCTATTGCTGTCAAACATTGATCCATAGGTAAATTCATATTCATTACGTATTCTGTAAACCTCTTTCTCTTCTCAGTCAAAGCCACTTCATCTAACCCATCCTTAATTAACTGGCTCGACCTAAAAAGTTCACTTCCTACATATGCAGAAGATTCCCGCATTATCTCGAATGACTCGCTATCCCCCGATAACCGTCTCTTCTTTTTATGCTTGGAGGAAGCTTCACCCGTGTTATCAGGTATTACCTCTTGAGAATGTGACTCAGGTATATCATCAGCATCAGTATCATGACCAACCTCCCTATCAAGTTCTTCTATAACATCATATGGGTGTTCCATTCCCTTTCCTGTCGCTCGATCCTTACCAAACACAATAGATAAGGTATCAAGGTGCGGAAAAGCTTTCTCTTTGAATTGTGTAGCATTTTTGTGGGCCTGCAATTAAATTCGTTTAAAAAATCAGTAGTCATTAATTAAGAAGATACCAGATATAATAAAATTAACATGTTAGATTTAAATTTGAATAACTAAATACCTTTAAATATTCATCCCATACTTCTTTTTCAGCAGTCACACATTGCTTCGTTTCATCCCATCCAAAACCACTGCAGTTGAGCATATCAAACACAATACTGAATTGTGTCTTAAGAGTTTTCATCCTTGATCTAATATGCGGATCAGCCTTTAACCCCGAATTAGGTAGTGAAATGGCAAGTAACCTCTCAATAGCATTATAGTGTCCAGGCTTGAAACCACGATCAGCATTGTACTTTCCAGTTTGGTGTAACTCCAACAATGCATCAATCAACTTCTGGTCTTCCTCAATTGTCCATGTTCGCTTATTCTTTCCAGGACCTCGTTGATCTTCTTGATCCATTCCTGAATTGTTTATAAACCATATAATAATTTCCAAATTTACATCATCACGGTAGTTTTAAATAAGTCTTGCTTTGATGATTTATGAAAGTAAGCAAATATTTTGGTTTGTAGCAAGTATAATGAACTTATAACAAAAAAGCACAATAATGCATCCAGCGTACAAAAAAAAGCACAATAATATTAATTCTAATTAAAATAAATGTCAAACAATTTGAAAACAACATGATAACATAAAATTGAATACTAACTAATAAAATAGTGTTAATGCCACATCATCAATGATATCATCTAATAAGCTACTCTTCTTCCCCTATCCACTGGCTATACATTAAATTTGCGAGGTTATCGCGATATGAAGTCCAAGCTGTTGTAGTTTCAATTGTGCTAATTGAATCATTATTAGCCATTTGAGTTGTTTCCTCTATAACATCAAGACCCTCTTCAAATGGATCAATCTCCATTTCCCTCCTTATGTAATTATGTAGAAGACAGCATGTCATGATTATTCGATTTTGGGTCTTTATAGGGTAAAATGAAGGACTGCGTAAGATCCCCTATCTTAATTTAAGCAATCCAAAACATCTCTCAATAACATTCCTAGCCGATGCATGTTTCATGTTGAAAAACTCTTGCATAGTTGTAGGTTGGTGTCCGTCTCTCCATTCGTTCAAGTGGTATCGTTGACCTCTGTATGGGGCAAGAAAACCTTCACAGTTTGTGTATCCAGCATCAACTAGATAATAATTACCTATGATTAGACATGTCAAAAATGTATTTAATTAAATACCAATGGAGTTGATGATTAATAAATCCAAATGAATTATAAATTATAAGTAACGTACCACGTGGGACTTTCAACCCATTTCTTCTAGTTATTGCTTCTCGAAGGACTCTACTATCAGTAGCTGACCATTCCCAACCGGGAAGTATATATATGAATTGCATGTCTTGAGAACATACACCCAAAACATTTGTAGCAATTTCACCCTTTCGTGTTCGATACCTAGATTTTTCCTCCACAGCCACCCTCACCCTTATGTATGTCCCATCTAAAGCTCCAAGACAATTCTAGACATTAGGGAAATTTTAATGTGTTAAATTACTTATAAAAATTGATAAATACAAATGATACTTATATTATAGATTATCTTAAACCATTTCCACCTCGCATCTGTTGAGTCAATCGGCACTGGCTCGGGTTTCTTAATCTAAATATCGTGTAGACGTATCACGGCGTGTAACACACGAGTAAAATGCCGACTAATAGTTTCCCCTGAACGCTGAAACATTTGTTTTATGACTCTGATCTTCACATGGTGGGCGAGGATATGTAGAAACATTGCTACTTGCTCATCTACCAACATATTTTTTGTATTATTTAGTCCTACATTTTGCAGCATAGTGCATAACTTCCTAAAAGAGCTCCTATACATTCTAAGCTGATCATAACAAGTTACTTCACTTGCATATGCTAGACGATATACATTTTTCCTTTTAGAATAAAAATCTATCAAATATCGCTCTCTTAGTGATTTTTTTTCAATGTAAATTTTCATTATGTGAGATGAAAATAGGAACCACCAAGCCACTACGCTTTGCACATTTCTCATATGTGCTTGGACAGCAACCAACTTCTTCAATTTTCTCCGTTCGGCATCAGAATCCATAATATGATATATCTTGACTGCATAAGTGTAAAGGAGTATATTCATTTTGGAATGTAAACAATTTAAATAAACTCTTAATGAGGATAACTTATAACAAAGATATTGTTGATTATGATAAGAGAAAAATACATGTAAAATGCTTGTAGAGTTGTGTGATCGTAGGCAGCAATTTGTCTAAAGTTAACGGCTTGAAAAACTTATTTCTATCTCAGCTTGTAGCCCAACACAGTGTTTATTATTATTATTACTGTTCATTTCAAATTCCTACAGAACAGAGTTGAATAAATCTATATGTCTCAAGTATGATTTACATTATGTACTGGTTAATATAACAGTCTGCAATAAATACCCAAGCAATGTGTACTATAGTGATCATAGATGAAAAACAATTCCGACTTACAATCAAAGATATACTATATCCACATTATAAATTTTCATATTTTAACAAAAGAACACTAGATGACCCTTAAAGTCTAAAGACATGACCTTCAACTTTATTTTCAACCCATAATTAGAAGAAGATAAAGCAGATGTTCTCAGTCACCAAAAGACGCAACCTTTCATGCGAACAAGATCTGGCAACTGGGCAAGAGTTAAATCACCAGGACATTGCATGTTTAAATTCCAAAGGACCCTGGCTATTTTAAGGTCCAGTTTTAAGTTGATGTATCAACATCAAGGAAGTAAAAGCAGCAATTATATCAACATGGCACTCTAAAAAAAGCCCGTGTAAAGATAACCATGTTGGTTTGACTACAGGAGATGACCACTATCACCCCAAGAATAGTGATAGAACAGAAGTCCAACAGAGGAGTAAAATTAATGCCCATCAAGAAGCTAGGAAGAAGACAGAGTCTAGACCAGAAACCTAATCTCCATTTTCTAAGAAAAAAAATATGCAAGAAAATGCATCAAAATTCAATTTTTTCCATGATTGAGAACAGATTCAACAGCAAGGGAACAATATGAGAACAATTCAGGAAAATTTTTAGGAAAAAAATTGATTCACGTAGATATAAAATCAATAAGCACTAGAAATATTAAATAATTTGGGAAACTAATCGCACCTGATCGCGCTTGCGAGAGACCGATAGGAGATCACAGTTTTCGTCAATATTGCCAAAGCTACCAAAGGCGATGAAGTAAAAGGAGAGGCTTTTTATTTCGGTGCAGGGAGAGAGAAAATGTGATTTTTATTATTAATATGGATTCCCTAATCGTAGTCATTAGATTGATTTTTATTATTAATATGGATATAATTGAAAAATACCTAACTAGTTTTTGATTCTCACTTGAATGGGAATGACCATTCCTTATCTTCTCACTTGGAATGCTCATTCCCACAAATAGTGGGAATGATCATTCCTAGGGAATGGTCATTCCAACATCTAAAATATAGGTGTGTTTGGTATGAGGGAATGGGAAGTGGGAATTGCATTCCATTCCTCCTCATTCCCGCCTACCAAACGAGGCGTAAGAGTTTCTTATTAAATTTGTATTGCAATTCCATTTTGCCCACTTGCCGTCAAATATTCCGGTTAGGGGTGTCCATCCGGACCGGGCCGAGCAAAACCGAAGCCCGGACCCGGTTGAGCGGGCCGGGCTCCGGGCTGGCCCGGTATTTTTCCTATTTTTCCTATTTTTTAATTTTTTAATTTTTTTAAAACAAAAAAATTATAAAATATACATAAAAATTACAGAAAATGACATAATTTTTTTTAATAACTTGAAATGACATAAAGTACAAGTACAAAAAATTATAAAAATAAAAGATGATAAAAATAATTTCTTTATTAATAATCAGTAAATCTTTTATAATTATAAATTTATTTTGAAATTCGTCGCATCACAATAGATGAGTAAATCCCAACTAGGTTGGCACCTACTCACCTATATCACTATCATTTGTAATTTTTTTTGAAATAATTCATTACAAATTTAAAGCTAAGAAATAAAAATTACAATTTGATGAATATTATCTAATCTTTATATCTATCTGCTAGTCCAAACTCTTCAAATTTATCTTCAAATATAGCAATCCCGATCGATGCCTTGTGTTCGCTTCTCGTGCCTCCACCAATCTTGTAAGCACATCACAGATTGTACAGTATACGGATCTAAACATGTTCTGTGGTCGTCGATCAAACGTCCTGCTGTGCTAAAGGCGGATTCCAAAGCTACCGTTAAAACCTGCACTGATAGTAAGTCACGAACCATGACGAAAAGTATAGGATATGAAACTGATCCATATACTCTCCACCATTGCAAAATATCTAAAGCATTTCCTTGACATTTAACTAAGGAAGCAGAAAAATACTCATCTAATTCAGAAACCTCTAATCCTGAACCAATTCCAGATCCACCAGTTAGTTCAGCTACCATTGCATACCTATTAAAACTTACACTTTTACCTCGACATGTGCTCGAAGCCGTAGGCGCTGAAGCTGTAGACTGTTGTGCGGCTACACCATGTCTAGCTGCATACTCATCATATAATGTTTGAAAATAATTTCTAATAGATAAATGATGAGAAGTAGCAGTAAGGGTGGAACAATCATCTAAGTCTATAATCTGTCCACCATACAATGACTGTAACAAACTTCAAAGACCAATATCCTTCAAACATTGATCAATAAGAACCCTCAAACCAAAAATATGAGGAATAGGCCTAAAATACTTATTAAATTTGCTCTCCATTTAAAAAATTATATTTCTAAAAATATCATCCATACGATATTTGGCAAATTTTTTTTAAATATTTAAAATTTGTTAGGCAGCTAAAGTAATAGTTGAATAATAACAACCAGATAATAACATAGTAGCATCATAAAAAACTTGTAACATCTCATTTAATTTACATATAATTGTCCATTCATCTTCACTTATTCCATAAGTGCTACCAGAGCTAAAACTAGAAGCATAAAAATATATGAAATCATTTATAATTTCTTTATATTCTATTTCTATACTTAACATTGCATATGTGGAATTCTACCTATGATCAACATCTTTTGGAATTAGTCTAGGCTTATAATTTTTTTTACAATATTATTTCCATCTTTTAATTCTCATTTCAGAAGCATTATGCATATTAGCAACTATTCTAACATTTTCTATCATGGGTTTAATTTTAGAAAATGCACTTTGAACAATTAAATTTAAAATATGGCAGATGTATCTAACATGAAAAAGGTCACCATGAAATGACAATGACAGAGTTGTTTTAATAAAATCAACAACTACATTGTTATTACTTGCATTATCTAGTGAAATAGAAAATATTCTTTGATCAATTTCTAGTTTCATAAGTTCTTAAATTATTAAATTTGCAATATTAATACCAGTGTGTGACTCTTCAATTGTAATAAAAGAAACAACTCTTTTAAATATTTGCCAATTTTCATCAATCCAGTGTGCTGTGATACATAAATAACCAGTTTGTACTCTAGATGTCCAAATATCAGAAGTTAAAAAAAATTTACAGTTTAAATTTTTAAAATAAGAAATTATTTTTCTTGTTCCTCCTGATAATATTTTAAAATATCACGTTGACAGGTTTGACGAGAAAATTTTGTAAATACACGATAAAAACCATCTCTAAACAAATCTTCAAATTCATCATCTTCTACTAATTTAAAAGGCAGGTTTTTAAGAACAATAAACCTGATTACGCATTTCCTAGTTCGGGCAGCGTCATAATTCCAACTACTGAGGGTACCAAAAGAGGAGGATTGGGAAATCATAGACCGTCGAATATCACCTTGAAGATTCTGGCATTTGTTGTGTTTTTCTATATGGCGTTTGAGATGGTTGGTGCCTCTCTTATGATGAGCTTGGAAAACCTGGCCGCACAACGCACATTTTGCCTTCTGGTAGATGATCCTACAGTGTTCATCCTTGATGACGTCTATCTTCTAAAAAAAAATTCCACACATCGGATCTCGGCCTTTTAGGAGCTCTTGGTGCAGTAGATTCGTCGCCACCAGATTCAAGATTAACACCGATAGGAGGAGGAGTAGTTGTTGTGGGAGGACTCATTTCTAGATCGGTAGGAGATATGTGTTGCTCTTCATAATTAGATTCAGAAGCCATTTGATAAAAGTATTAGAAAATATAAGAGATTATAAGAGAGTATAATATTGTATAAGAGAGTATAATATTGTATAAGAGAGTATTAGAGAGAAGTAGAAAAGTTTTGGTGTGAGGAGAAGAAGTGAAACCCCCCCTCCATTTATAGAGGCAGCCCCCTAGGCAAATGACAAAAAAACCTTCATATTCTAGCCGTTTTTTGACCGTTTTAAGGAGCAAATCGGTCAAATGGCCAAATATGATCGTTTGGCCGATCTGGACCGGGCCCGACATAAACGGTAAAAAATGGCCGGCCCGGCCATATCCGACCAACGGTCACAAATTGTGACCGTTGGCGCCGAGCCAGCCGGGCCAGCCGGGCCAGCCGGGCCGGGCCGGGCCAGCCTCATTTTTCCGCCAACGGTCACAAGTTGTGACCGTTGGCGCGGGGCCGGGCCGAGCGTTTTTTCATCAACTTTCACCCCAGGGTGACCGTTGTTGCGTGGACCTGGCCCGGACCCAGGCCGCCCAGCCCGGCCCGGTGCTGGACCTGGCACTGTTCCGGGCCAGGCCCAGTTCCAGACCAGACGACTTTGCGCCAACCCGGGTCCGGGTTTCCGGGCCGACCCGAGCCCGGGTTTTCGGGCCGACCCTAGGCCCGGGCCGGGTTCCGGGCCGGCCGGGCTCGGGCCGCGAGCTTTTTGGACACCCCTAGTTCCGATACTGGTGGAGGGAGCGTCATGTGCTAGCTAAATCTGGATGGGGTATCGACCTCAGATGTGACAGCACTTTTACGTTGAAACCAATATTTTTAGGGTATCAAAATATTATTAAAAAGAGAGGCTGGGGGGCGCTTTGGGGTACCAAAGCGAAAAATGGTCGAGCCTAAAACAATGATAATAACCAGCCAATACTAACGGCAAAAACGACCTATTTCTCATCGACGTCTCGTGTACACCAGCTCGCATTATGCTCTTGGCCATATTCAAGAAATCACGGATTAACCAACGAGACCACTTATTATATAAACACCCACTCTCTCACTATAATCAAGCAACAAGCAATCAAGCATGAAGACATTCACTCTACTGCCTCTTGCTGCTCTCGTGGCCATCTCAGCCTTAGCCCCCTCCTACGCCGTTATCTACGCAGCCAGCAACTTGGCGATAGGCACGCCCGGCGGCGACCGCTTCCAGCAGCAAGTCGGGCTCGACTACGCCCTCGACATCCTGGAAAAAGGGTCGTCCTCCTTTTGGTACGCTTTCGCTCAACAGAACGAAACCGACAGGAAAAACGTTACGGAGATAACCGTAACAATTACCCAGAGCATGACCGGTATATCCAACAACGTCAACGGTGACATCCGCGTAAACTCCAAGTACATTGGAAACTTTTCCGGCGACGTTAAGGAAGAGTTCACCGGGATCGTGTACTACGAACTTGCACGTGCTTTGCAATGGGACGGGCACGGGCAGGCCCCTGTCGGGTTGTTGACGGGCGTGGCGGATTTCTTCCGGTTGAAAGCCGGATACGCGCCGAAACAGTGGGTGAGGTTTGGCGAAGGGATGCGGTGGGACGAGGGTTTCGACGTGACCGCTCGGTTTCTTGAGTACTGCGACGCTGAGTACGAAGGGGTGGTGGTATTTCTGAATTCTTGGATGAAGTTTGGATATAGTGCTACTGTTTTCGAGGAGTATACCGGGAAGAGCGTCGATGAGCTTTGGTACGAATACGTAGCTAAGTATGGCGGGCGAGGGTGATTATAGATCCTATCAGAACAGCCCGTTAATTCGTCTGTGCCCGTCAATACAAAGGGATGGGTTATGCAGGCTGTTCTGATAGAATTCGTATTCGATGAGAATTCCCTTTAATGTTGTGTGTGTGTTTGAACTTGTTTATGTTTTTTGTACCGATGACATCAGATTGTGACCACGGTCGTTGTACCAAGGAAAATAAAAGAATTGATAAAGTGGACAACTTGCGTTGCTGTGATCCTCTTCTTGCTACGTAACGCATGCAGAGCGTACGTATGTTCTTTCTTCTCTGAACATTAATTGTACAAGACACACAGACTTATGTATAAGTCAACAAGACGGTTCGAAAACCTTGTTCTCTTAATTAAAACCTCATCTTGATTCTTACAAGGGCGACATATGACAAGAGTTCGACACCTTGTTCACAGAAGATGTTTTATTAGACTATCCACAAATTAAAAGAGATGACAACATTGAACCTTGTGAGCACTAAAAACTACTCGTTTCTCATCGATCCCTTATGACCTCACGTGAGAATTCACGGAGTAACCAACGAGCCCCAAGAAATCATATAAAGGGTCATATATCTCTAAGAAATCAAGCAACAAGCAAACATGAGAACATTCACTCTCCTTGTTGCTGCTCTCATACCCATCTCAGCCTTAAACTCCTCCTCCCTCACTGACTATGTAGTCAACAACCCTGCAATCATATCGGAACACCTGGTGGCGATCGCTTTGAGCAACAAATTGGCCTCAACTACACGCTCGAAATCCTACAAACATCCTCCTCCGTTTTCTTCAAACTTTTCCTTCAGCAGGATGAAACCGATCGCAAGAACTTCGACGCCATATATTTAACAATCGACAGCATGAACGGAGTCTACGCCAGTGCTTACAATGTCATCTACGTAAGTTCAGACTACATTGGAAACTTCACAGGTAATGTTCTTAGGCGATGTTAAGGGAGAGGCTTCATGAACATATTTTGTTCCTCCTTCCAAATAACCGAATCGACTATTAAAGATTCATTGATTCTGCGCCTTCCAAGTTAACCAAAATGTCGCCGTAATTGTAGATAACATTAATCATTGTGTTATCAACTTTTCAGGTGATGTTAAGAGAGAGTTCACCGGAATTGTGTACTACATGATTGCACGTGTTTTGCAATGGGATGGGCAGGGGCAGGCTCCGATCGGGTTGCTAACGGGCATAGCAGATTTTTTTCGGTTGAAGGCGGGGTATGCGATCGCGATGTGGGCAAAGTCCGGCCAAGGGGTACGATAGGATGAGGGTTATGATGTGGGTAAAGTCCGGCGAAGGGGTACATACTATCGCGTACATCAAGCTCCCAATCGCACTCGCATATGGAGTCTTCGACATTAACTCACGATCTTCAACTGACTTTGGTGAAAGACCAGCTGAAAGCTTCAAATGGGCTCCCAAAGGTACACCAACTGGCTTCGTATCCATACTAACATAGAATCGCTGTAGAACTTTCTTCAAATAAGCCACATGTGTCAAACAAATTCTGCCCTCATTCTTGTCTCTGCCGATCTCCATCCCTAGAATGCGCTTCGCCTCGCCTAAGTCCTTCATCTCAAACTCATTTGAAAGCTGAACTTTCAACTCATCTATAGCCGACCTGGAAGTAGAGGCAACTAACATGTCATCGACATAAAGTAACAAATAGATGTATGCACCTCCTTTAAACTTACGAAAATATACGCAAGAATCAAATTGGCTCCGAGTGTACGAATGACCAATCATAAAACCATCGAATCGCCTATACCACTGTCGAGGAGACTGCTTCAAACCGTATAGCGATTTCTTTAGTTTGCAAACCAATTTTTCCTTTCCTGCAGCTCGGAATCCCAATGGCTGAGTCATATATATTTTTTCATCAAGATCACTATGAAGAAATGCCGTTTTCACATCCAACTGATCTAACTCCAAACCATACTGTGCCACCAAAGCTAGCAAAATCTGAATCGAAGAATGCTTCACCACCGGAGAGAAAACCTCATTATAATCTATTCCTTCCTCCTGTGCATAGCCCTTCGCAACCAACCTAGCTTTGAACCTCAATGGAGTGTCCTCAATGCCCTCCTTCTTTGTGTATACCCACTTGCAACCAATTGCCTTCCGCCCCTTTGGAAGCTCAACAAGCTCCCACGTATCGTTCTTATGAAGAGATTTCATCTCCTCCTGCATAGCCACCTGCCACGAATCAGCCTCCGAACTCTGTTCGGCTTCTCTGAATGTAGTAGGCACCAACTCATCGATACTCTCCACCGGAAGTGCATACGCAACTGTGTCGGCATACCTTGTTGGCATCTGTATGTTTCTCCTCTGTCTCCGAACCGCAATCGAATCCTGAACCTGAACCATTGGTCCCTGATCCTACATATTAGTACCCGTATCTCCCGTGTCATCATCGTGCTCTCCTGGCGTCATCTCAGTTGGCACTCTAATGGATACTGTACCATCTGGACAATGTGAAGCTGCATCGATCTCCACCACCTGTGATATCTCTTCCGTCGGGTCGCTCTCCACCTGATGAGAGTTGGGAAGCTTCAAGATAGAAGCCTCATCGAATGTGACGTCCCTACTCAGCACAATCTTCTTATCCACTGGATCCCAAAGCTTATATCCCTTGACACCATGCTTGATTCCTACAAATATGGCCTTCCTAGCTCGAGGTTCCAATTTATCAGTTCTAACATGATAATATGCAGGGCACCCAAATACCTTGAGCTGGGTCTTATGCTAATCTAATCCGATTATATGCCAATTAAAATTAATTAACAAGTTATCCTAGCAAGTATGAAATACAACAAGATATGTAAGCTAGGATAAGCAATATGAACAACAAGATATATCCTAACAAAGAGATATAGGCAATGTATGTGCAAGGATATATAGACTCAAGGGTAAACAATCTAAACTAGATAGTGGGCAATATAATCAACAAGCAATATACAAAGACGATATAAGATATGAACATAAAAGTAAGTGCGCCAATGCAATCACAAACAAACAATATGATTACGGAGTTCGGTCCCCACGACCTACGTCTCCGCTCCTCACCTCGAGGAGATCTCCACTATCACAACCGGGTTTTCTACGTTCACCCGAACAACGTTTACACCTCATAATACAATCACTATGCAATCACACCTCACACACTAAGTGTTGGTCCTAGCCCGTGTCCTCCTCCTCAAGTGCTCGGTTACAACCTCTCCCTAGGCACGTCAACCGACACCACTCCTCTTGGATTCGACCCCGTCTCTCACCACACACTTCTCTCGGTGTACAAGTGTATTACAAATGAATCCTCACAATTAGGCTCAATACAAAGTGTTTGTTCTCTACAATGAATGAGAACGAATTATAAGCTCACTCTCTAAGATACACAATCCCACAACCCAATTATACTATGAATGTAAATACAATAAGCTCAATGGTTGTGTGTGTACAAAGAGATAAATAAAATCAACTAAACTTAATATAAACACTAGCTTAATAAAATGATAATCAAACAATAAAATGTAAAGCTAGATTGAGTTTAGAAAACTTCTCCAATAAATGACAAGAGTGAGAGAGAGATGATTTGAAGCCCAAACACCAAAGATTATCTCCTCAAGCCCTTGTGAAATTATCTTAACAAACCAAACTCTTGTAAATGCTTAAAAGCTTTTTTAAACAAACACTAAACCCTTAAACAAAAACTTGTAAACCTCTTAAAAACTTTTCTCTTGTTCATTAGTCAAAGAAGAGATCAGCAATGGGGTATTTATACCCTCTAAAGATCTCAGGAAAAACCCTTAAAACAAATGACAACAAAGCTCCCAGAGAAACAGCTCAGAAATAGCCGTTAGGAGCCAACGGCTCTATTGTCGGTCGACCGGAAATCTCGTCGGTCGACCGATGGAGCTTTCGGTCCACCGGACCGGTCGATCGGCCAACTCTCTGCTACATTCTGTCGAAGGATCAGATGAGCGGTCGATCGGTGCGGTCGACCGAAGACTGACACAGCAGAAAAAACAGGTTTAAACAGATTTTTAACTTTTGGAAAATTGTTAAAAATAACAGATGAAGTCCAAAAATAATGAAACTTTAGGAAATGTATATAAACATGAAAACGAACATGTTACAAAAAGAATTTTCCAAATTGCATTTTCCATTTGTGAAAAATCATCATTTTGCAAAATGGTCCAAAACACGAAAATGTAAACATGTGAATTTTGACATTTTGGCTAAACCATGTTTTGAAACTTTGCACAATGATTATATAGACTTGAAGAAAGATGTAAACTATTGTTATGAAGTCTATAAACAATGAATGTAGTATTTTATCAAAATACACATATAATGCACTAAAACATGATTTCATTGAACTAACTAAAATTGATATTGATGAAATCATATATATGCATATAAGTATGAAATAAAAATATGTTTTCTAATTATATTCAATTGTTTCATAGTAAAACTTGAAAACTATCAAACCAAAACATATATGTATATATATAACTATATATATACAAAAACAAAACGTGTATGTGTGTATATGATTGAGCTTAAAGTACTAACACACATAATATAAACTCCTAAACTAAATTACCCAAGCTTGATTGGTCTTCAATATGCTTGACTTGGTAATCTCGCGGATGAAGCTTGAACTTGATCTTTAACTTTGAATTGTAAGGGCTTCAACCCGACATTCCGCCAACCTCCTTTGGATATGATCGTTGAAGCGCAATCCATCCAACCTCTAACAACGTTGTTTGTCTATAACAAATAAGAAAACACGAATACTAGACAAACAACATTAGATATAAATTGTTTGTTAAACATCATCAAAACAAGAAGGCCAACAATAGTCGTGTGCTGGCTCTCCCGACCACATCTCCATAGGGGTTTTTCCCTCAATCGCAGATGAAGGCAGCCTATTAATGAGGTGGCTCGCATATGTAAGTGCATCAGTCCAAAAGATCTTCTCCAAACCACTCTGCGACAATAAGCATCAGATCTTCTCCAGTAAAGACCAATTCAACCTCTCTGCCACCCCATTTTGCTACGGTGTATGACTAACCGTGAAGTGCCTCTCTATGCCCTCGTCTCGACATAGCTGCAGAAAGGGGTCTGAAGTATATTTACCACCGTTGTCGGATCGTAACGTCTTGATCTTTCTCCCAGTCTGCAGTTCCAATCTCTTCTTCTAATCCACAAACAAATCTAGGACTTCACTCTTCTTCGTCATGGTGTACACCCAACAACGCCTAGAATAGTCATCAACGAACGTGACGAACCAATGTCGACCACCAAGTGATGCAGTCTTGGTAGGACCCCAAACGTCTGTGTGCACGTAGTCCAGGATGCCCCTCGTCTGATGAATGACAGTCCCGAACTTCACCTTCATCTTCTTGCCAAGAGCACAGTGCTCACAGAATTCCACTTTTCCACTCTTGGCTCCTTTCAATAGTCCATACTTGCACAAAGCCTGCAGTGACTTTTCACCTGTGTACCCCAACCTATAGTGCCAAAGTCTGCTCATGTCCGCTTCTGAAATAGCCAAAGCAACCTGGCCAATCTTGGTGCTTCCCTTCAGATAATACAAATTTTGATTGCGGACTACCTTCATCACCACCAATGATCCCTTAGTAACATTCGCTACAGTGTTTTCGAAAGTCACCTTGAATCCCTTCGCCTCCAAAGCTCCAACTGAGATAAGATTCTTCTTTAGCTGATGAACGAATCTCGCCTCTTTCAATTCATGAACTACTCCATCGTGCATCCTAATCCACACGGTACCTATCCTATAAACACCACAGGATTGATCATTTCCCATGACAACAACACCCCTATCAAGTCTCTCGAACGATGCAAACCACTCTCGCCTAGGGGTCACATGATAAGTAGCATCGGAATCAAGCATCCAATCTGATGCATCCACATGGTTCACCTCTGGAGTAATCAGTAGAGAAAAGCACGAATCATCAGAATCATCGCCTTTTGCAACGTTCACCTCATTGGCCTTCGGGCCCTTTTTCTTGCCATTCTCCTTCTCCTTGAGCTTCGGGCAATCTCTCTTCCAATGTCCCTGCTCCTTGCAGAATGCACATTGGTTCTTTGCTAATTGGTGACGGCTTCTTGACTTTGACCTCCCACTATTACCACCTTTCGGATATGAGCTTCTACCTCTCGTCGACAAGGCCTTGTTTTCGTCAAAAGTTACCTTCATCATTGATTCCATTAAACTTCAAGCGTTACAAATGAATTCAAATAACGAAAATAAAAATTACAACTTTATCGAAAATAAACACAAGATCCGTTTGTCGTCTCTTGCTTGCGTGGGTCTTTAGCCTGTGACGGGGACGTCGATATCCGTGGACCACCTGGCAATCAGATCTGGTTCAGAGCTTCGTCGATCCGTGAGGAGATCTAGAAACTAAAGCGCCTATCTCGGAAAAAGCAAGATATTTGCTCTTCTTAGGATTACCGACGAGGGGTAATGCTAAGGAACGGATGCGGGTGATGTAGATCTGATGAAGAACTCTCTTGTGTTGAAGTGCTCGATCACTCTTCAGTCCGGCAGGGCTTCGCCAATTCTCCAAAACTCCAGATCTCAAAAAAATGAGGCCTAAGGCTTGTATTTATAGGCTTGGGGGATAACGGAGCGGTTAAAACGGGCTACAGGGCCCAAATCCGCGTTGGGACACCCCTGGGGTGTCCCGGAAAATCCGAGACACCCTTGGGGTGTCTCGGAAATTCTGAGACACCCCTGGGGTGTCTCGAAAATTCCAAGACACCCTTGGGGTGTCTCAGAAAATCCAAGACACCCCTGGGGTGTCTCACATTGACCGAGACGCTCCGTTAAGGTGCATTCGTCCGCTTCCACTGTAAATTCTTCGTCCGAACTCGGATTTTAGTGATTCGAAGTACGTTGGAAGTCTGACAAAGAGTTCTATCAGCTCCGATGGTTGGATTATCTGTAGGATGAACGAGACACGAAGGGTGTTGTTCCTTTTGTAAACACCGCGGGGCTCCCGATTAGCTCGTGCCTTCGTTATTCTAAAATTCTGTCAGCTCACGTAGTTCGTCAATTCACTTCAAGCGTTCACCGACGTCAATCGAACTCCTGTGAACCAAATAGTGATGTTCATTGTCGTTCCTTAACACTGAGCTTTTCGTGGAGACCTATAGGCAATTTTTGATGCCTACAGATACCCCCTCCAAAGCGTTCCGGACTCGTTTCTTTTATAGAAGAGGCTGGAACACTTTGGATGCGATTGATCCAACCTTCAGTCGGTGTAAAGAACCTGTAATTAGTTTCAACTCTTGGCTCCTTCGATTTTCGATCTATTCGATGCTTTGACGAATAACCGAAGTTCTTCCGGCGCTGCGTTTATCGCCTGGCCGTCGTCGGAGTCTCGAGTCTACCACCAGTGAGTTGAGTTTGGCTCGTGTCATTGAGTTGACTTTTGAACTGACTATCTCTGTCACATTGTGCTGACTTAGGGTTTCAGATCACCGTATGTTGACTTTTTGTCGCAACGCGTTGACTGGCGTTGACCTAAGGTTACGCGTTGACTGGTGTTTGTTTTCGTCAAAAGTTGTCTTCATTGATGATTCCATTAATCTTCTTTTGATTACAAAGAATTACAATGAAAAATAAGAAAATTACAACTTTTAAAGAAAATAACACAGAATTCGTTTATCGAATACTGCTTTTGTGGGACTTTGCCTGTGCCGGGAACGCTTTGGTTCGTGGACCACCGAATCTCAGATCGTGAGAGGGGGGCGTATGACTCTTTCTTCGTTATCGAAGTCAGAATTGAAAACGATATCTTATCGATGTAAGATAGTCGTTCTTCTTGAAAACAAGTCTAAGCCTGAATGTCAAGGAATCGCTCCAGGAACTGAAATCTCTCCTCTCTCTGCTCTGGAATACTCTAAAAATGCTCGATCCTCGTCAGAAGTGACCCTAGGGGGGTATTTATAGCCTCAGGGCTCTGTAACTGCAAAAACACAACTCGATAACAAGTCAGTACGGCGCGACAGTGTTTTACTGTCTCGCTGGTCGAGACAGCATTTGCTGTCTCGCCCAGCGCGACAGAACATTTACTGTCGCGCCCAGCGAGACAGTAAAAAGATGTCGCGCCCAACGAATATTCTTGGCAGTTTTGCTGTAACTGCCTCCCCACGTTTCAAACTCCGTTATTTTGGCAGTTATTCGCTTGATTTTCGCCCACGTTGTTTCCCACGTCCCTTGGCAGTTAATGGACACGTGTAGGGCAGTTATTGGGGTGGTTATTTGTCCATTTCAATGCTGTAGACAGCAAATTTACTGTCTCGCTGGCGAGACAGTAAATACTGTCTCGCTGAGCGAGACAGCAAATGCTGTCTCGACCGGCGCGACAGCAAATGCTGTCTCGACCGGCGCGACAGTAAAAGACTGTCTCGCTGGCGAGACAGTAAAAGACTGTCTCGCTGGCGAGACAGTAAAAGACTGTCTCGCTGGCGAGACAGCAAAAATTGTGAGTTTTGGGTTATTTTCCCAGTTTTGAGTGGTTTTCTGCGCTGGGATATCTATTAGCATTTTTTGACGCCTACAGATACCCCCTCCAAAGTATTCCAGACGTATTCTTTTATAGAAGAGTCTGGGATGCTTTGGATAAGATAGATTTTACTTACGATCCCTTCAATGTTTGGTTGAGTAGATCATGTAGCAGGACTTGCAAATGGTTTCAACCTCTTGACCTCTTCTGACTTTAGTCTATCCAGTTCTTTGTAGAATAGCTAATGTCCTCCCAGTGTCGCGTTTATCGCTTGACCGTTGTCGAGATCTTGAATCGAAGCTGGTATTTGTTCTTGTAGGTCCAACTCTTGCCATTGAATTGTCACATTCATTGAAAATTCAACAGGTTATCCTTAAGAATATTCAGATTAATATTCTCCAGGAACTTCCTATTGGGTGTGGGAAACAGTTTAGACTCGTGTACCCATTGGAGTATCCGTCTGTATCGCATTTGATTTTTGATCAAGAGAACATCTGCCGTTTCATGCTATGAGACCGTGTTTATGATCTCTGTGGAAAAAAAAATGTTTGCTGTCTCGTGAAGCGACACAACTCGACGGTATTTGCCGTCTCGCTCGGCGAGACAGCATTTGCTGTCGCGAGACAGCATTTGCTGTCGCGCTCGGCGAGACAGCATTAGCTGTCGCGAGACAGCATTTGCTGTCGCGCTCGGCGAGACAGCATTTGCTGTCGCGCTGAGCGAGACAGACAGCATAAAATCGGGACTTAGGGTTTTTCAGGGTTTTTTCTGGGCGATTTTAGGCGCGATTTCTGGCGATTTCTGAGGCGATTTTCGAGCGATTTTCCGACGATTTTCGACCAGTTCTTCACCTCTTCTTCTTCTCTTCGTTTCTGATTTGTGTGGGGCTTCGATTTGGGGAGATTTGCTTCGGATTTCAAAGGTTTGTTCGCCTCCTTTTCTTTCAAATTCTGATTTTATTGAATTGCGACCATGTCTGTGTTGTTTCGATTGTGTTGGCTTAATTTCTTGTTGATCACATACCCAAAACCCTAATTTTCCTTTCGGGTTTCACTGTAGATCATACATTCGGTATGTCGCCACGCAAATCCAAGGGTTCCCGAAGCCGTTCGACTGTTCAGTCCTCTGAGGAGGCTGCCCCTGCTGCCGCCTCGCATGGGGGTAGGTTTCTTTCACCTTTTCACAAATTTAGATATTGTATTTCATCAATTTTATATATATATGCCTGTGTTTGTATGCAGATCCTCGTTTGTATCCTTTGAGATACCTTCGAGAAGAGCCGGCATCCTCCTTTGAGGGGATCGACGCTTAAAAGTGTTCGTTTTGCTTGGACAAAACACACTTCAGAACATACAGGGGCGATTTTATATCAACCCACATGTGTTAAAAGGTTTTGATATGCCGTTATAATGTCCGTGTATAGCGATGCATATCTCCTTTATACATGTGGGAGATGACAAATCGTCACGCCTGTTATGAAATAGCGATTATATCTCATAGAGTAAGATATACCGCTTTTTTCATAATTTTAGGAGTATCCTCACACCATTTACGTGTATGTTTTCTTTATCAGTCCAATTTCCTTCTACTGCCATTCCTGCTGATGCGGTTACTGGTCGGAGTGGTATTATTCATTCTCTTTATGAGGGATTACCCTTAATAGAGTCCGCTCCTCAATTTAAACCGGATTATAGTGAAGGAGCTAGAGAACTGATTCAGCGAGGTAGTTGCCGTATTCTGCGACGGATAATTACTGACACCCCTCTGATTTCAGAACGAGATGATAACAAATATATAAGAAAGCCGGATTTCTTGTTTGGTGACGCCATAAAGGATCCGGGGGTCGCATTCTGCAAGCCCGCACAATGGTTACATCAAAGTGGATCATCCTTCTTATATTTGCCGCCGATCCCTCGAGACCATTCGCTACTAAAGTTCAGAAATTTATCGGTTAACCGCGAAATGTTCTGGAGATTAACTGAAAATCATGAGAGCGTTCACTGTGGTTTCATTGGAAAGGAAGCCACTCCAGGTTCAAGTGAGAGAACTTCTATAAGAGGGCTTCATCCAGGTGTCTTAGGACTAGATAATATACCCCACAATGAAACAACATCACGAGCAAACATAGTGAAGAACCGGTTAGCGGCAGCGGGGAAAGTATTACCCAAAGAGAGTTTCAGATGTTATGGGTGGGTCCATTACTTTGGAGAGAAATGGTGGTGGACCAGAATGACTCGCTACGTTTTGAAACGTTGGGAGCGAGAATTAGCAGAATTGGGGTTGGCGGTTCCGATCCGTGCTACCATGAGTGGTCTGCAGATTAGTGTAGGTCATTTCCTCTGTCTGTTCGAGATCTACAACCCGGATACTAACACCTTCTTTACCAAGAATGGGGAGCTCGGACTACCACTGCATGAGATGATGCAGGTTTCTGGCTTGCCGTTGGGTGATGTTCCATATCAAGAGTTCTTCCCAACTACCAATCAGCTGAATAAGATAAAGGATCGGTCAGTTGTGACTCATGACGTTTTATGGGAGTTGACTTGCCACTACCACATAGCTACGGCTGAGATGGACACCAAAGCAAGGAGGAAGTCTCCTCAAGTCAGCTTAAAACAGTTCGCTGATTATCTATTCAAGAATCTAGAAGACCGTTCGAAGGATGTATGCGGATTGTCTCCAATGAGTCAAGATGAAATCAACCGGCTGTTAGAGAAAACGAAGGCCCAGACTTATACCTCTCACTCAGAAGATGGGTTTCCGCATGGGACAAGATTTCGCTCTTATTTGTGGCAAGCTGGTGTTCCAATCAGCTCTACCGCTCTGCTGGCTGGTTTCCTGGCATTGTGGCTGAAGAGATGCGTAGTTCCCCACCAATCCTCTGATATAATGCCAATGGAAGTATTGTATCCAGCCGTCCAGTTAGCTACAGGTCGCAAATTATCCTTGCTTCCTGCTATGATGGCTGCCATTCACAGTGGATTACGACAGTTAATCACTGCATTTACTCAGGAGAAGAAGAAACCTTCCGCCAATTTATCAGTTCCAAAGCTGGAATTGCCATATACATACTTAATGGCCTGGTTAGTGCTTCACCGACCGGACTTAATGGAAGCTCCGGCGGAGGTAAATCCCAACATTCCTCTGTTGCAGAACCTTGAAGCTTGCAAATGGATTAAACATAGAGAGCCGGATATAACGATTCAGTTCAGAATTCACAAGTGTTGGGAATTCTATCCTTGTTTCCCTCAGTTCTCTGGTACCTACAACGCCACTTTATTGGATGCTGAGGATCCAAGGCAGAATCGCACCGTCTTGGATATTGGGTGCTTCAGATGGTTGATGAATATTCGACCCGGTTACCTATTGTTCAGGGTGAGAGATACTTGTCTAATTGAACCCTATCTTCCATGCCGATTTGCTCGTCAATTCGGCTATGACCAAATATATGTCGGCAACCCGAATCGTCACTTAAGCTTCCGTGGAGGACTTATCGACGGAGCGAGAGCTTGGTTCTGGAGTATCGCCGGTTGTACAAACGCCGAGTTCGATCTCCCCTTGGAAATACCACCTCTACGGATGACATTTTTATTTTGTAAATGGTTGCTTGCTGCTAATATTGTCACCCAATACCGAAGCATGCCTGAGCCAGAAGAGACAGCTCCACGGCGTTCAAGCAGAATGACGCGTGACAGCATGCCTTTACCTCAAAAGAAAGAGGCTGCCGAATCGTCGAAGAAGGGAAAAGAACCGGCTCACTCGGCCGGTAGTGAAGAAGAATTCGACTCTGAGGAGACGGAGACTTCTGAAGAGGCGGGTGAGACTAGCTCAAGTTCTGATGAAAGAGCTGGTCTTCCCGATTCTTTCTTTGAGAGGGGACTTGTGCGTCCATCTGCTGCGTCTGCTCAACCAACGGATGCTCCGAGAAAAAGGAAAGAAAGAGTCATTATGACTTATCCAAATAAGATGACAGTGGAAGTCCTCAGCGGGGATGAAGAGGATGAAGAAGATGAAGTGCCTCTTGCTCGTCGACCAAGATCCCGACCTTCTGCTCAAACTCAAACTCAAGCCTCTCCCAAAGCTGAATTACGTACTAAACATCGTCATGAAGGGTCTGAAGTTAAGGATAAAGGGCGTCCATCAAAAAGGCAGAAGAAATCCGCCTCCAAACCCCGTGTTCGTCTTCCGGCTGTAGAGGAGACGTCTGCTCACAGTGCTTCTTCAGATGAGCAAGGTAACTATTTGTTTTTATCATCCCTACAATTTTTATGTTCAAGCTTATTTCATGTTCAATTTCTGTAGGGAGTCGAGAAGAAGGAGAACTGCGAGTTGATGCTGCTTCTCCCGGGGGTATGGAGACCGAAGAGACCAGCTATGTCCAACAGATGCAGGATGCTTTGAAAGAAGGACCAGCTGGTATTCCACCATCTCCTGACATGAATCCCTCAGCTACGGACACAGGTACTGATCTTTCTCCTCTGGGAAGAGAAATCCGAGAAATGAATGAGTCGGACCGTGTGCCTCCTCTAATGACCGGTGTGCTTTCTATTCTTTTAGCTAAACTAAAAGAAGTTGGCACAAGTAGCGAAGCTGCTGAAGTTATCCCGAAGGACAAAGGTAAAATTAACCTGCATCTTGAGCAAGTTCATCTGTATTCATATGTTATTCACAACTTAATGTATCCCGTAGATGTCGTAACGAGCGAACCAACAGAAGGGGGAATCGCCCATACTCCTAAAATTGACGACTTCACTGATTTCGATTATCATATCGATATTTCAGAGGACGATCATCAAGAAATTTCTGATTTGTTGTTCGGGAAAGACACTGGTGCGGCTACAGAATCAACGGTTGGCGCTAGTTTAACAGAAGCAGGTCCTTCTGAGAGTAAGATCTCTGTTCTGTAAGCTCCTTATCTTACATTTTCTGACTTGATTAATCGCATAAATGTTTGAATTATAGGACCAGCCGTCGAAACTGATACAACTACAGTCACTGGAGCGACTGATCAGTCAGGGGATCGTGAGCTCGTGCCATGGGCAGGAACTGAGGTTGATTTGCAATCATCAGTTCTTGAATCTCAACCTCGTACTCCTATGGACCCTATGATGATAGAGGTCACCGTCACTCCCCAGATTAGTCCAGTCGCAACAAAAGCAAGACCAACTGAAGAAGTTGGTACGTCGGCTGATGTTGTACCTAGAGCTGGTAAGTTTTTTTTTTTTATAACTAGTTTCAAATTTCGGATTATCTTTCCATTATAATCATTGTAATCCTTTTATTTGTAGAATCCCCTCCTAAGGAGCCTCTTAGCTTGGACCCGCCGTTTTCTGAGGCTTTAGTTAAAAAACCATCTGATATAGCGGGTGCATCAACAGCTACCGTTCTTGAATCGACCTTGGTTGTTCAGGAATCCGGATTACCATCCTTGGGTGAGCCAAGTCGTATTGAAGGCTCTTCTGTCGAACTTGGTATGTTTCATCTCGTTATCTTGTATGGATACATACGTTCTGTGCTGACTTATTTATCTTCATCGCAGTTCCTTCATCATTATCAGATCAAATCCAAGCATTATTGGTTGATGACGATCCTGATAAATCTGTTATCTGCTCCAATCTCCAAGGCTTCATCTCTTTTCTGAATTCCATGGTCGATCGTATTCTCTCCAAAAGATCATGTTTTGAGAGTTATAAAAAATCTTTTGAGCGTTTTATATCAGGGTTCAGAGATGAAGGGTATAACAATTTGGCCGATTCAGTCACTGCTTATTTGGTTGATTTGAAGCAACATATTGAACTTCTGCAAACTCTTCGCACCAAAGGCGTACCATCCTATATCGCTTCCCATATGGAATCCAGGCTGCAATCGTGGCGTGATTCTCAGAAAATTGCCAACTCTGAACTCCAAAAGTTAAGGGCCCATAGTCACCAGCTTAGAGTGAACATTGACAAAAGAACACAGGCTAAGGCCAATCTACATCGGGATTTAGAATCGAGCCGAGCGGAAATAGCTCGCTTAGAGGAAGAACTTGCAATGGCCAAAGACGCTCATGAGGTCTTGGAGTCTGAGTTGACGCAGGAAATTCAGGTTGAAGAAAAACTGTTACAACAGCTGAATCTTCAAGATAAAATACTTGCTGAAAAGGAACAAGAAGTCGCCGCGCTTCTTAATGTTGACGAAGAAGCCTTTAAAATCAAATTGGCGGCTGAGCTTGAACAGGCTTATGCATTAGAGCTGTCAAAACTTGAAAATCAAATTAGCCAATATAAACTTTTGTAATTGGAGATCATATATCTTTGTAGCTTCCTTTGAACACTTTTGGTCAATATATATTGAATCATTTTGCTTATTAAGATTTCATTATGATTACTCATTCTTGTTTAGAACAAATAACCACAATACTTATAGGATTTTTGGCAAATCCTCAGCCCTCAACGGATTTGACATGCCTTTACCGACACCGTTTGAATCGGGCTAGTATGTGAATTATCTAAGTCCGTTTCACATATAACGTTGGGCTAAAAGACTTAAACTCTTTTAGGCTTTAAACTACAACATTGAATGTGTAGGCTACATGTGTTAGATGTAGGCTTATCTCTAATAAGGGATAGAGATAACATCCCCCATGTGTATGTGACATGGATTTTAAAATGTGGATGGATTACGTTCTCTTTGCATGAAAACGAATCTAAGCTTGTGAAGAAAGAACTTGGATATTCTAGTTCAGAGTCTATTGTTTGTTGGTAGAGAAAAACCCAAAATTAGAAAGGAATAATTTCATATTCCATTTCCCTGTCTCTTGTTTGTTGGTAGAGATAAACCCAGAAATGGAGGGGGATAATTTCATATCCCAACTCCTGGTCTCTTGTTTGTTGGTAGAGATAAACCCAAAATCGGAGAGGAAGAATTTTATATTCTATCTCCTGGTCTCTTGTTTGTTGGTAGAGATAAACCCAGAATCGGAGAGGAAGAATTTTATATTCTATCTCCTGGTCTCTTGTTTGTTGGTAGAGATAAACCCAGAATCGGAGAGGAAGAATTTTATATTCTATCTCCTGGTGCAAAGGAAACTCAAAGTGGGATCTCCACTTAAAGAACCCGAATTGGTTTGAATAACCCTAACTGTCATAAGGTTTGATTATTCAGTTTGTGGGCCTCTCGTTCATGGAATGAATCGAGAGGGGATTTTGGCTTTGGTCCTAACTGTAGGAAGGTTTGACCAAGTGGGGGTTTCGAAATGATCCTAACTGTTTAAAGGTTTAATCACTCGACTTGTGGACCTCTCGTTCATGGAACGAATCGAGAGGGGATTTTGGCTTTGGTCCTAACTATAAGAAAGGTTTGACCAAAAGAGGAATAAGAGTAGGGTACAAATAACAATGCATTTGTTGATTTGTACGAAATACTCAGTGGGAAATTGTGGTTTCAGACATAAGAATTTGACATGAAGTGACATGTCAACTGATACAGACCGACGATTTTTTGGTTGATCTGATCGGTGGAGGTTTCATGATACGGAATTACGGATCATCGAATTTTCTTTTTCATGATTGCGTTAATGGGTTTTGTGAGGAAAGATTAAATGTTATTAATCTCGTCTCAACAAGAGTAATAAGAATGCATTAGTCACATGATCATTTTCCATTCATGGTAATCAACTGGTAACAGATTATCCTAAAATATCCTGTACAGGACTCTCTAGGAACTTTCTGTTTTACATAGGTTATCCTGAAAGTATTATGGGTAATACTTTTTTAGGAACTTCCCATTTATTGGCATCATTAATTTGTTGCCATCCTGAGTAACCAAGCGATATGCACCGTTTGAATAGACTGTTTCTATTACAAACGGTCCTTCCCATTTGGGTTCAAATTTTCCTTTCTTCTTAGAAGTAAGAATCATAGGTCTTCGCACAGCAAGAACTAGATCTCCTTCTTTGAAACTTCGTCGTCGGACCCTTTTATCAAAATTCCGAGAAATTCTGGCCTGATAAAACTCGATCTGTTGTTGAGCTTCCAAGCGCTTCTCATCTAACATCTCTAACTCCTCAAGACGTTTCTGATGATGTTCTTCCATCGTCATTCCCGTTGCAAGGGCGATACGGAGAGAAGGAATCTGTATTTCCAATGGGAGAACAGCTTCACATCCATATGTTAAGGCATATGGAGTTGATCCGGTAGGTGTACGGACAGTTGTGCGATAAGCCCATAAAGCTTCGCCAAGTTTGTCGTCCCAATCTCGTTTATTGGTTTTCACCAACTTGGCCAAGATTTTGATGATGGTCTTGTTAAAAGCTTCGGCCAATCCGTTAGCTGTGGGATTATAAGCGGTTGATGAAACATCCTTAATCCCGAATTTGCCGCAAAACTTGATGAATGCGTTACTGACGAATTGAGGACCATTATCATGTACTATTCGTCTTGGAACACCGTACCGATATATAACATGGTGTTTAATAAACTTAACGACCTCACTCGTCTTCACTTCTCTAAGTGGAACTGCTTCTGCCCATTTTGAGAAATAGTCGGTGATTGCCAAAATGAAACGGTCCCCTTTAACCGATGGTGGGAAAATAGGACCTACAATATCCATGCCCCAAGTTTCGAATGGCCACGACGTCGCCGATGGGTGTAAATACTCGGGAGGTTGATGCATATAATTTGCATGTAACTGACATACTTCACATCGTCGTGCGTAGTCAACTGCATCCTTTACCATAGTTGGCCAATAATACCCAATTCTTCTAAGTCGGTCACAAAGTTTAGGACCGGGCTGATGCGCACCACATATTCCGTTATGTGCTTCTTTGAGTGCTTGTTCTGCTTCTTTTCCGGATAAGCAACGGAGTAGAAGACCGTCATACGATCGTCGATACAACATTTGTGCTGTGGCGTTGTAATAAAATCTCGGTGCTCTTCGCCGAATCGATTCCCTTTCTTTTACATCTTCAGGCAATATACCATGTAGGACGTAGTCGATAATGGGAAAGCGCCAATCTCGAACTTCGGGTTCAACCGCTGTTGAGCATACTTCTTTAACATTCGAGTCGTAGATTGGAACGATAAGCTGGTGAGTCTTCACTGTAATCAATTGTTCTGTTTCGGGAGGTTGAGCCAATGATACCGACAATGCCGCCAATGCGTCTGCATACGCGTTTTGGAGACGTGGAACGTACTCAATGAAAAATCCTTCAAATGAGTTTGCTATCTCAATAGCCACCTGATGGTATGGAATCAGGTCTGGACTTCTGACTTCATACTCTCCTCGTATTTGATTCACTACCAGTTGAGAATCCCCAAAAGCTTCAAGGTATTCGACCCCCAGTTCTTTGGCAAAATTGAGTCCAATTATTAACGCGTTGTACTCGGCCACATTATTAGAACATGGTCCGGTCAACGAGTATGCTCTAGGCAAGACATGCTTTTCCGGGGACACTAAAACGACCCCCACTCCTGAGGAGATTTTAGAACATCCGGGTGCGCTTGTCACATTGGTTGCGCGAGAAGCCCCATCGAAGTATAACTGCCACACTTGTTGATGTGAGGTAGTATTAACTTCGTGAGTTTCATCTGGCAGATCGTCATACAATTCGACTATATCTTTTGTAGGATTTTCCGCCAGAAGATCGCAAATAGCTCGTCCTTTAACCGATTTTTGTTGCTTAAAGTACAAGTCATATTGCGATAAAAGTAGAGCCCATCTGGCTAAACGCCAATTCATAGAAGCCGGCTGGGTCATGAATACGCGGACCGGATTTATGTTGGAGATGACATAAATCGTCTGCCCCACTAAATAGTGTCGCATTTTCTGGACGGCAAATACCAATGCAAGGCATTCCTTCTCGATCATTGGGTAGCGAGATTCAGCTCCTACCAATGTGCGACTCAAGTAATATACTGCTTGCTCGTGACCGTTATCGTCGTCTTGGGCAAGTAATGCACTTAACGAATGGTTCGTCGCTTTGACATAAATCAAAAACGGTCTGCCCGATTTCGGTGCAACGAGAATAGGTGGGTTCGCTAGATATGTTTTAATATCTTCGAACGCCTTCTGACATGCTTCATCCCAAATGAACGACACGCCTTTCTTTGCGAGTTTAGAGAATGGTTGACATTTTCCGGACAGATTTGATATAAACCTACGGATATATGCCAATCGACCCTGCAATCCTCTGAGTTCTTTAAGATTTCTCGGGGGTTGCAGCTCATTTATCGCCTTCACTTTGTCAGGATCAATATGAATACCTTTTGTGGTGACGACGAATCCGAGAAATTTACCGCTCGACATTCCTAGAAAGGATTTAGTCGGGTTCATCTTTAGCTGATGAGTTCTCATCAGATCAAACATCATCTTCAGATCATTAATGTGGTCTTTTTTATCACGACTCTTAACGACCAAATCATCAACATAGCATTCAACGGTCTTCCGCAGATGTTCTTGAAAGATTTGCGTCATGGCTCGTTGGTACGTGGCGCCAGCATTTTTTAAACCAAAAGGCATAACCGTATAGCAAAAGACCCCCATGGGTGTTCTGAATGCTGTATGCTTTTCATCGTCTGGGTGCATCTTGATTTGATTATATCCCGAGAAACCATCCATAAATGACATTCTCTCGAATCCGCAAGTATTGTCAATAATGACGTCCGTAATTGGTAGTGGGAAGTCATCTTTAGGACAGGCGGCATTCAGATCTCTGAAATCAATACAGATTCTGATCTTTCCGGTCTTTTTAAGAACTGGAACAATGTTAGCTAGCCATTCAGGATGTTGTTCTTCTCTGATAAAACCTGAGTCGATCAACTTCTTGACTTCAGCTTCTATCGCTTCCATAATTTGCGGACGAAACCGTCTTTGTTGTTGTTTGACAGGTTTGACATCCGACTTTATGTTGAGGGCGTGCATTGCTACGTTCGGATCGAGTCCCGGCATATCTTCGTAATTCCAAGCAAAGACGTCGATATACTCTCTAATGAGGGCGATTAACTCTTCTTTCTCGTCTGGTGGAAGGTCACCACTGATAAATATAGGTTTCGGATTAGTTTCGTCACCCATATTAATTTGGACCACTTTATCCTCAGTAGGAGGTTCTCTTTGTTCAAATCGGTCGCCATATTGGATATTCATGTAATGTGTCCATGGGTCTTCCCAAATAGGTAATTGATCGTCCTCTTCAGTTGTAGAAGGATCGACTGTCGCCATGTTCGACATTAGGGCTTTGAATCTCTCTCCGATGCTTGTGTCAGAGTCCCACATTGAAGTGTCGGATGAATGCCCGCTTCCATTTATCAATTGGCTAATGATCTGTTGGCAATCTTCGTCATCAGATGACGAATTATAACCTAGACCTCTATTATGACTATAATAATTATCCGGTTTTCCTTTTGGTACATAAGTAGAACGGGGTGGAACCCTAACTCCTTGACCAAAATGAAGACCTTCACCAAGCGAGAGATCATAGCCTTGTCTTTCCATGTAATCATTAGCTTGCCAACTATACCGAGAGAAATGCCATCCAGGTTTTTCATCATCTGAATTGCTATCCAAGAAAAGATTAGGAGTTGGGGATGGATTCCCTTTCCCAAAGATTATTTCCTTCTCACCCCCTGTCTTTGCAGGTAGGATCACCGTTGTCCCAGCTGAATTTTGCAGATATTTCATCGCCGTGCAGGACGAACGAATTGGCATGTGTAGATTAGGATTATCATACAATTCCTGCATTACGTCATTAAGACAAGGCGAATACTCTAAATCATTTTTTATTATTTCATCGGCAAGTTGCCAGTTACAACTTTCGTCCGACGATTCATCACCGTCAAGATCGATTACAAGAGGTTCAATGTCATTTAATACAAGACCTTCACTATAATCGAGCCCGGCTTCGGTATCAGCTTCATCTCCGCTGTCCGTACCATGGGCCGATGGTTCAGTTTCGGACTCAGCACCATATAGAAGGGAGTCAGTAAAATAGTTTTCTAACCCCTTGAATGGTTGCTTATCCGCGACCACCGTCTTAACCTCCTCATTAGCGTCGACATATTTCAAACACTGATGGAGGGTGGAGGGAACTATAAGATTACCGTGGATCCATGGACGACCCAACAGTAAATTATAGGAAGTTTCTGCATCAATCACATAGCATGTGACCTCAGACTTCAAATCTCCGAGTTGACACTTCACCCGGATTTTTCCTAACGGTCTTGATCCGCTAGTGTTAAATCCATAAATGACAGTTCCCGTTGAGGCTAACTTGCTGGCGGGAATCCCGAGGTGGTACATCAACCGGAGTGGCATGATGCTAACAGCGGAACCCGGATCGACTTGAATCCGGTTGACCATGCTCGAACCGATATATCCAGTAAAGTATAGCGGTCTATCATGCTTTGAGTTCCTGACTTGCATATCTTCCTTTGTGAAAGCGATGCAAGGGAATTTAGTGGCTGCCAGATTACAATGCTGCACTGACGACTCTGGCTCTTCAGGCATTGGTTTAATCTGAGTGAGGAATACCTCAGAATCAGCCAAGGCTTCTTGTAAAGCTATCCTGGTTTCCTTCGAGAGGCGCAATAACTCGTACAGCGTGATCCTTGCTGGGATATTGGCTAACTGAGTCATGACATCGAAGCGGTATGGGGCATTTGAACTTTCCGGTTTGTCTCGTCCAATTGGTTTACTGAAACGAGACTGCTTCGGAATTTGAACTTCTTTGGGTTGAGGTTCCTTTTCTTTCTGCTTAACAACTCTCTGAGGTCTCTCGGTTGCTACGGGTGGGGTCGTATCCACCCCCAGTTCTGCTAGAGTTTTACCATTAGAATTAGAAGCTTCAGGATACTGGTAATGATATTCATTTCCACCTCTTGTTGCGAAAACTTCCTGTTCTTCATCAGAAAGTGGTAGAGCTGCTATCTCCTCATCGTTCTTCTCAGGAATCGCCGAGGCTCCGTAACAAGACTTTTCCTTTCTCTTGCCTTTTGACTTCTTCTTCGACGTGGATGTCGTCCACTGTTCGTCTTCGAGCAGATCCGGATGAACCCAAAGGATTTCGCCGTTAGGGGCCGTATGTGATACTAACCCTTTTTGGCGCTGTCCATGAGGGTCATCGTTGATGGTTTGCATCTTGACCTCTGACACTGGTTCGGCTTGAAACCAGGATAATGGAACTGATCCGAAGCTAATAGAGACCGCGTTGGCGCCCACCTTCTTCTCCTTTGGCTTCGGGGTCACAATACCAACATCAATCAAGGTCTGTATCTTGTCTTTCAAGACATAACACGCCTTAGTGGGATGGTGGACCCTCCTATGATACGCACAGTATTTCGGGTCATTGGTTTTCTTCGCTTCCTCTTGGTTTGTGACCGGTGGAAGCTTAATCTTGTTATTATCCAACAGATATTTGAAGATGACTGGCACTTCATCATCTTTGAATGAATACTCCTTTGGAAACCTGGGCTCAGAAGGCTTAAACTGCTTCTGAGGCTGCTGATTCTGGTTTGGCGCCAGCTGGAATGACGACTGCTGCGGCTGCTGTTGAGGCGGCTGTTGTGACGTCTGATGCGCGTCGACAGCGGCTCCTGATCCTCTTCCCCTGCCTCGAGGATTGAAGTTCTGTTTCTGGTTTTGATTATTGTTTGATGGCTGACCCCTTTCCAAATTCCTCCTTTTGAGAAATCGTTCAGCCTGTTCACCTCTAACCTTCAACTCCTTCCAGGTCTTAGAGGGTACAACCCCCATTATCTCCAGTACATCCAGAGATAGATTGTTGTGACATGTCTGCAGGATGAATTCTTCGGTGAGTGGATCTCTGCAGTTCACCGCTTTGTTTCGGAATCGTTTGACAAAGACGTCAACTGATTCCCCGTTCTTCTGCTTCTCGTCCAACAACGAGCCAATGGACACCTCCGTGTCGTCATCGAAGAAATTAGTGAGGAACAGTTCTTCCATATCTCCCCAGCTATTGATGCTTCCGGGTTTCAGGCGTCGGTACCAATCGAAGGCAGGCCCGCGCAGGGTTCCTACGAATGACCGTACCATCAGGGCTTCATTCCCTGATATTGCGCCGAGATGCGACTTGAAATAAATCAAGTGCTGAGTTGGTGAACCACTGCCATTAAAAGGAGTAAAGTTAATCAAATTAAATTTAGGGGGATAAGGAATTAGATCCCACTCCCTCGGATACGGGCACGGAATGCCCATTTTCTTCACTTCCTGGGCCGTCATTAGAGCATTAACTTTACTCTCGAGGTCCTGCATCTTCTTATCTTCTTCCTCGCTCTTCTTCAAGAGAGCTTGAGCGGTTGACTTGACCGGACCGCTCCCAGAATTATCTTTATCAGGAGGAGGATCGTCGAAGATAGTCTCGTCTTCTTTGTCGTCGCCCTCAGCTATTTGTATAGGTTTGGCATTGCGTTTGCTGGATTCTGCTTTTTGGCTTGATTCTGGTTGACTTTGTTGAACCTGCAAATCTCGCACCTGCTGCATTGTCAACTCCATCTCCGTTCTGATCTCAGCTCTGATCTCTTCGCGTTGTTTGGCCAATGCTTCCTGCAGTATCTGAGCTAACTGGTCCGGCGTGATGGCGAATGATTCTCTCACTCGTCCCACACTGGATGCGGTATCGTCCGAAGCGACCGCAGAACAGGTATCTGATAGTTCTTCTTCTGACGATAAACCTTCGTGCATCCTCTTGTAGTCTCGGCGTTGGTTGGCCCTCCGTTGCAACCGCTTCATTCTTTGAGAAAGACCCCGCTCAACTCTTCCTTCCGAAGAGAAATCAGGGTCCGGGTTGACTAACTGTTGCTTTCCTCTGCCGGTCATATTAATGGTGACCTCAGGGAATTCATCTTGTCGCCTTGCAGGCTTTCTCTGGTTGAAACGTCTTATTTTGGATTTTGACGCTTCATTTGAAAGTCTTTGAAACACAGAAACTCGTTTTTGAGTTTGTGAGCAACCGCATTCCGTCAACACTGCCTTGATGAGTCTCTCGCATGCGCAATGCGATTCGTCTTCTCGGACATTCCTTTTCTTTGATTTACTGTTCCGATAGTACAACTCATCACTGCCGTGATTTGAGCAATCTATCTTTGGTTTGGGAACCTTGTTAACATGCACAGTACGATTATTTGTCGTTTCTGAGCGATCCAAGGTTAAGTTTTTAAATACACCCCCTTGCGGGAGTGGAGTCTTCACGGGTCCTAGACGAGAATGAACTGGTACTCTTTCGTTTTGGACTGGATTAGTTCTGACAGGAGGGTGTTTACGACCCCCTGTGTAGGAAACCACCAAGGGTTTGCTTGCTTGACTTGGACTTTCTTCAACTGATTTTTTGCCTCGATGATCGACCGAGGGACCAAGGCGATCTGCCATGGTGACTTTGAACTTAGACAAATCTGGGCTAACCCAGGGCTTTACCGTTGATGCAGTAGACGGGCCTGGAACAGATGCTTGCGGTGCCTTCGGCATCCAAACTTTGCGATCCTTTGGTGGTTTTTCAGACACCAACTCCTTTTTGATTCCCTGCGCTTGTTGTCGTAGAGCACGAGCGCGGGCGGCTTTCTCCTTTCGCCTCTGTATCCGTTCCTTCAGAGTTGAACGGGCCCTTTTGACGAGGGTCCATTCCTCCGTCGTAAGCTTCGCAGAAATGTGATTATCTTGCCGTTGGGGCAACTGATTCATTTTCTGTTTTCTCGACTCTAGGTCCGCATAGTAATGGACCCCGTCGGTTTGTTGCATGGCCTTAGCCAATTGTCGAGCACGGCGCTGACGTTGTCTCTGACGAGCTCTCTTCGTCAGCACCGGTGAGCAATTCATTGACTCCGTAATTAGTGTGGAGCCCCTTGGAGCAGAAGTGTTGCGGACGATTTCCTTAGCAACGATAGGGTGAGAATCTTCATCTGCAGCTTTTATTGTCACTGCAGACTTGAGAGTGTTCCTGGAAGAGGAAGTCCTCCTGCACTTGCGCGGGGAGAGAGATTTTGAAGACGAGGATGATAAGTACTCCTCGAATTTCGCCTGATCGAATTCGTATTCGATCTCCTCGCTGACGATGATCTTTATCGGCTGCGACACGGCGGCTTCGGCAGCGAAGCCGCTGGCTCCCACTGTGGTCGCCAGTTTGTTTTCGTCAAAAGTTGTCTTCATTGATGATTCCATTAATCTT
>BQKN01062250.1:0-28576 GCA_022839385.1 Asparagus kiusianus
GGGGGGGGGGGTGGTTGGGCGGGGGAGGGGGGCAAAACACGAATGTGTTTTTTAGAAAATAACAAGAAAGACCTAATGGTATCCAAACGAAGCCTAAGTTTATAAGTTTCGTTTCTGATTACAACACTTGAGTAAGTTGCTTGGCTTCCTACCTACACCTGACACCACATTCTTACGGGTGGATCCGCCCTTGCAAGTTAGAACCCATAATTAAAATAAAATTTTATATAATTAATATAATGACTATTATTCATTGTATCCACTGAGTGAGAATATATGTTTGTTGAGTTATAGAGGTTCTCTGCAACCAAACATGTCGAGTATCTCTACCTAATTTTTTTAAAATACCTTGTAATCTTAACATCAAACAATGGCAGGTATTATCTTGATAGTTAAAATATTACGCTACCTTATTATCCATTTTGCGCTTTTTGTATTTTACTATAAAACTTGTTTTCTCATTGATCCAATTAATTGAATGAGAAAAGCTTGAAGTCTTTAATGTAGTCAATAAATTGTATATATATAACTGACTTATAAGTAATTACTTTTGATATTTCATGGCTTTATAGAGAAAAAAATGATATTGACATAGTTTTGCAAGGAAATTATAAAGAAAGAGAAAATTATTTCACCTTTTATATTTTCCTAATCAAAAAAGGTGATCATTCTATTGAATGTAATTTATAATCACTTTTTTGCTATTGAAAACATGTTTATCGAGTAAGTTAGATTTGTTTTTGCCAAAATTGATTAGATATAAAAAGAACAACGTAGAGAAAAAATATGATATATATATTGATTAATTTTTCAAATTAGGAATATCAGCGGGAAGTAGAAAAATTCAAAACATAAAACTATGTAAATAAGAGCACTTAGAGTAGAGTATTAAAAGAATAAAAACATGAAATTTTGATGGTGAAAACTTAATTAATTTTAAAAGGAGATAAAACACATAATTTGATAAAAACTAAGCGGTAGAAAGTCGCAGATTTCCAATTGATCTCAAAATTTTAGTTTTTACAACTAAGTTGAAAATTCAATTTTCATCCGTAATTTAAATTCCTAGTGTAGCATTAGTCAATTGGTAAATTCTACTTACTTGCGATTTTGGTGTGGAACATCTCTAACTACCTCATCCCTTAAAATATGAAACAGAGAGAGAAATTTACAAGGAAAAATTTACTAAAGATGCCATCAGTACTCCAAAATTGTTTTCAGAAGTATTGAAATTGTTAGGTTTATATTATGGTTTGCTTACCTTGGTAAAGACACATGTGGCGATTGCGTTGTTGGTAGCACTACTTAGAGATATATAATTTGATCAAACGTTTGCATTAAAGAAATTAGTCTAGGCAAAATGACGCGGGACAGAATGCAGGAAAAAACAAATGTGAATGAAGAAAAACAATCACGCAAATGCTATAACCTAAAAATCTACTAAGTGTATGCACTAGATGAAAATGCACGTCTTTAATAGTCAAAGCCTAAGAATGTATGCAATCCTAAAGTATGTGTGCAATAAGCAATCAAGAAAGAAGCAAAGATGTAGCAATAAATAAGTATAATAAAGAGTTCACCACAATCTTATAGTGACTAAAAAATAATGGTTAGATTAAAGGTAATATATAGGGTTCACCAGGGAGTGAGGAACCCAAACCAATCAGTGCTCGGGTTGAACAAAGGCTAAGGCGATGACTTCTTTGCACTTGATTGGAAATCAAGCACAAAGTAGAACAACAGTAGTCTCAACAATCCGATTTGATCTTTATCAAGCACCTACAACACCAAACAACAATGATAGTCCACAAGAATGGTCAAATAAAAATCGTGAGCTTTAATTGAGCTATGTTGAAAGTATTCCCATATAGGTGTCTTCAAGGCTATGTCTCAAAGGTCTGTTGATGGTGTCTGGATCTTGTGAAGCCTTGATTAGAGTATGAAGTGAGGCTAAAAAATTCCTCCGAAGATGGAAGACTCTGATGTTTGAAGTCATCACTGCTGGTTATAGAAGAATTATGATGATTGTAGAGATGATCAGGGAAGGAGTTGGTGTGGGGTTTGATGTAGACGGTGAATGTAACTTAGAGGGGGGTGAATAGGGTAAAGCTAATCTAATCCGATTACGATACCGAATTAAAACTTATAAAGCAATATCCTAGCAATATGATATATAAAAAGATATGCACGGATAAACAATGATACAATAGGCAATATAAAAACAAGCACAAGATGTAAAGTAAAATAGTACGCCAAAGACAATCGCAAACACAAGATGTGAACATGTGGGGGTTGGGGCCACACCCACCCACGTGGGTGTCTCAGGGCACAACTCCCGCGAGACACAAAAGTTGTCTCGCGGGAGAGCCGAGTCCAGCGGGAGCAGGCGTAGAAAAAAAAAAACAGAAAACTCAAATCTTTTTAGATGAGAATAAAACAAGGGTTTCTTTGGCGGCTAGAAAAGAGAGATCTTGAGGAGAGAGATTTGGAGAGATTTTACAAGAGAGAGGTCAATTTTTTTAGGTAAAAATCAAATCTTCTTCTTTTAAGACCAGCTTGTGGATTGTACAAGTCGTCTGTGGTCTCCTCATAGTGGAATCTCCCCTTCCCCTTCTCCCGTGGACGTAGGCAAGTTTGCTGAACCACGTAAATCTCGTGTCTTTACTGTTTTCTTAGTGTTGGCTATTGCTTGTAGGTACCCTAGACAAGTCAGTCCTAGAACCGATGAGAGGAAGAGTATATATTTTACTTTGTTGAGATATTTTACTTTTTGTTCTTGTTTCATTAGTAAAACGGGAATATAGGGGTTGACTTGAGCTTTTGTGATAATAAAAGCCAGAGCTTTCTCTCGGATGATATAGCTTCCGTGGCGTGAGGGTGTGACTCTGTGCCTAATAATTGGTATCAGAGCCCTTTATTCAGATTGGAGGTGTTGACCTTCTTCTTTTGATGATGATTTAACAAACTATTTACATCCAATAATGTTTGTCTAGTGTTTGTGTATTGTTATTTATTGTAGACAAACAATAAGTTGGAGGATGGATGGAATTACGCATTCACGATCATATCCAATGGAGGTTGGCGGAATAGTGGAGTGAAGCAAATGCAATTCAAGTTAAAGATTCAAGATCAAGCTTCATCCGCAAGTGTACCAAGAAGAGCATATTGAATATCAAGATCACGCTTGGGTAACATTAGTTTAGATTTATATTATGTGTGTTGGTACTTTAAGCTCAATCATATATACACACACATTATATTGGTTTCCTTGTATATATATAGTTATATATATATACAACACAAGCTTTGTTTTTTTATATATATATACATAGTTATATATATATATACACAATTTAGTTTTGGTATATATAGGTATATGTATACATACATGTTTTTGTTTCCAAGTTTATATCAATATGAAATTACATCTTTCATATTTTTTGTTTTGGTTTTTTAAGTTTAAATATGAAACAATTGAATATAATTGGAAAATATATTTTTTTCATGTTTATATGCTTACATATGATTTCATCAATATCAATTTTATTTAGTTCAATGAAATCATGTTTATCGTTTTAAAAGTTTGCAGAATAAGTATTTTTGTGAAAATATTGTTTTCTTGGTATATGGACTTAACAATAATGGTACACATCTTCTATTAAGTCTATATATTCATTTGTAAAGTTTCAAAACATGGTTAAGCTAAAATGTCAAAACTCATGTGTTTGCATTTTCATGTTTTGAACTATTTTGTAAAATAATGATATTTTACATTTGGGAGGTCTTTTTAGAAAATCAGTTTTTGTAGCATGTGTATTGTAGGCATCGTAAATTGCCTATAGGTCTCCGTGAGCAGCTCAAAGCTAAGAGAAGGTGAGGAACGCCACTATCCAAGTCACAGAAGCTTGATTGACATCGGTGAACACTTGAAGTGAATCGACGAACTACGTGAAGTAACGGAATTACAGAATAACAAAGACACGAATTGATCGGGAGTCCCGCATCGCTTACAAAAGACGAAACAACGCTCTTATCCTAGCTTAATCCATAATGATTTCATCATCAAAGCTTATAGAATTCCTCGTCGTCTTTCCAACGTACTTTGAATCACTCAAATCCGAGTTCGGACGAAGAAATTACGGCAGAAACGGACAAGTGCGTGAAAAAGAACGTCTCAGCCTGAGTTGAGACACTCCGAGGTATCTCGGCACAAGCGAGACACCCCAGGGTGTCTCGACCAAGGTCGATACACCCTAGGGTGTCTCGGCCAATGTCGAGACACCCAAGGGTGTCTCGGCCTCGCTGAGATACCCAGGGGTGTCTCTAGGCCCAAAGAGGAACTGTTACGCGGTTTTAACTGTTTGAACTCCCTTGGAGCCTATAAATACAGCCCCAGGCCCTCATTTTTTTCAGAGCTAAAATTTTGGAGAATTGGCGAAGCCCTGTCAGACTGAAGATTGATCGAGTTCTTCAACGCAAGAGAGAGAGATTCTTCAGATCTGCATCACCCGCACCCGTTCCTTAGGATTATCCCGTTGCGATAATCCTAAGAAGATCAATTATCTCGCCGTTACCAAGATAAGCGCTTCTACTTTTAGATCCCTTCACGGATCGATGGAGTTCTGGATCTGATCTGATTGTCAGGTAGTCCACGGATATCGACGTCCCTGTCACCGGCTAAATTCCCACGCAAGCAAGAAACGACGAACGGATCTTGCGTTATTTTCGAGAAAGTTGTAATCTTTTATTTTCTTTTGTTAAAATTTGAATTCTTTGTAAATGATTGATATTATAATGAGTTCAGCAATGAAGACAACTTTTACCAAAAACAAACTGGCGACCACAGTGGGAGCCAACAGCCTCGCTGTCGAGGCTGTCGTGACGCAACCGACATTCAAGATCCGGGTGAATAAAGAGATCGAATATGAGTTCGATCAACAACTGTTTGAAGAGTACCTCTCTTCCTCCACCCCCAGATCCACCTCTCCAAGTAGGCGCAGGAAGGTCTCCTCTTCCAGAAACACTCGCTGGATTTCAGGCTCGAAGATCGAAGATCCCCTTGCCGCCGCTGTACCCATGCCCCGCGACGTCCCTGCGGCGTCTAAAGAGGTCGAAGCTGTAGATCTAGACTCCTCCTCCGCCATGAAGATAACTGATGAAGGCGCTCCAATTTTGTCGAAGAGGGCACGCCAAAGACGGCGTCAACACCTTGCATGACAATTGGCCAAAGCTTCGGAGTCGATGGACGGGATCCGCTATAACGTGGATCTGAAATCTAGGCAGCGCCAAGAACAGCAACGACGAGCCACCAACTCCTCCTCTAAGGTGGAAACGAACGAATGGGTTCGCGTCAAGAGGACCCGCTCTACTCTCGAGGAGCGAATCAAGAAGTGCCGTGCATTGCTCGCACAGGCCCAAGTCCTTTTGCAGAAAGCGAAAGAAATGCAGAAGGAAGAAATAGTTAAGAAATCGCCCAAGTGCAAACAGGTGTGGATGCCAAAGGCAAAGCCAGCGCGTAAGGCAAAAGTGAATGAGCCAGATCCCGTTTCCCCTCTCCCCACATCTCCGATGGAGCCGGGTGGTAGCGTGGATCTCACCAAATCCAGAGTTCCTTTGAAAGGTCGCCTCGGTCCTCTGTCTGAAGATCGAGGTAAAGCACCAGTGAAGGAGCGATTGGGACCTTTGAAAGGTTCCCAAGAAACAATTCAGATTGGGGGTCGTACCAATCCCCCTAAGAGTGATAATAAAGGGAAGGCCCCTATTACCGACCGTATTGGATTGCGAGTTGAAGTTCAAGAGCCTGTCAGGGTTTCACGCTCACGAAAGCATAAATCAGAACGGGTGACTCTTGGAGACGCCAATAAAGCGTCGTATCCCCAGAAGGAAACATATTTTTCCGATCATGATGTTATACCTGGGAGGTCGTGCTAACACTCTATGGGTTGCTCCAGTCATCGAACTGACGAGTTGTACTATAGGGCTGGGGGTACGAATAAGTCCCAAAAAAGAAACGTTCGAGACATGGATTCTCATTGTCCGTGTGCCCACATAATCAAGGCGGTGTTATCAGAATGTTGCTATTCTAAAGCCCCACGAAGAGTTTTGGTGTTTGAGAGAATCTCCACCAGAACATCCGAGGCCAAACCAAGACACTTCCGTAGAAGGAAATCTGCTCTTCAAGAGGATGAATTTCCAAAAGTGTCCGTCAATATGACCGGGAGAGGGAAGTCAACTCGACACTTTAGTCCGGATCAGTTTGCCACGATGTCCCGTATAACACGATTGCGATCAGGGACCAGTAGACGAAAGGATTACCAAAGAATGCAGAAGGGACTCCCTTCAGATGATGAAACTTCGGATGTTTGCTCAGATGCTTGCTCAGACGCTTGCTCAGCGATGGCTTCCGATGATACCGCATCAAGTGCAGGATAACCCTACGAATCACTCATGATTAGCGCTGAGCAAGTGGTTAAGATCCTTGAGGATGCTCTAGCCAAGCAAAAGGAAAATTTCAAATTTGAAATGGAAATGGCTATGCAGCAAATGAGAGAAATGCATGACCAGCAAATCGCGGCACTAACAACTCATCAAGGAGAATATAGCCGTCGTAATAATCCTAACCCGGGTGACAACGAACGGGAAGTGGATGAGAATGTTAACATGAACATTCCTCCCGTCAATAACAATTTCGGGGGTGGTCCGTCGGATGATAACACTACAAAAGAAGACCACGTTACTTCTCCTCGAAACCATTCGAAGACAGATACAAGTGAGGATAAGAAAATGAGGGATTTGGAAAGCAAAATCAACGCGTTGATGAATGCTCAAGAAGTGAAGAGGTCCGGAATACCATGTCCATACCCAAGGGAGTGGGAATCAATTCCATATCCGGCGAAGTTCAATTTGATCAACTTCACGCCGTTTGATGGAAAGGGTTCCCCCACCCAGCACTTAATATACTTTAAGTCTCACTTAGGAATAATCTCCGGGAATGAACCTTTAATGGTGTGGTCATTCGTTGGAACTCTTTGAGGAGCGGCCTTCGATTGGTATTGGCGTCTTAAGCCGGGGAGTATCAACAGTTGGGATGACATGGAGGATATGTTTTTGACAAACTTCTTTGACGACGACACTGAGATTTCAATTGGTACATTATTTAACGAGAAACAAAAAAAATGGTGAGACGGCTGAAAACTTCGTCAAGAGATTCCGGAACAAAGCGATGAACTTCAGAGATCCGGTCAGTGAAGACTTCATCCTCGAGACGTGTCACAATAACCTTTCGTTGGACATTCTCGAAGCTATGGGAATGGCACCGCCAAAGACTTGGAAAGATTTGAAAGTATGAGGAGAACGAGCCGAAAGATTCCTTAAAAGGAAGAAGACTGAAAGGGGTCAAGCGGCAAATAATACTCCATAACAGAACTTTGTTCCTAAAGGTAAAGGAAAGGCACAAGCGAATGCGGTGGACGCGAATCAAACATTCGAAGTGCAAGCGCAACCGCAACGGCAACAGAAAGCGCCTCAACAATTAAGGTGGCAACAATAGCCTCAGAAACAAAAGACTTCGGAACCAAAATTCCTGAAAGTTTACTCAATAAAAGAGGATGAAGTTCCCGGTATTTTCAAATACCTCATAGAGAACAACAAGATCAAGTTGCCTCCGATCCAGGATCAGGAAGATGGTAAAAGAATTAATGATCCAAAGTACTACGTATTCCATAGAGCGGTGCATCATCCTACCAAGGCATGCTACGCCCTCAAGGATAAGATCCAAGCTTTAATCGATGTCGGGGTCATCACTATGAAGCAACCTAAGGAGAAGAAGGTGGGTGCGAATGCAGTGTCGATCAGTTTTGGATCCGTTCCCTTGGACTGGTTTCAGCCTGAGCCATTGATAAATGCGGCGGTAAAGACAGTGAACGACGATCCTCACAAGCAACGCCAGAAAGGACTTGTGCCACACACAGCTCCAAATGGTGAGATTCTTTGGGTTCACCCCGATCTAATTGGAGATGAACAATGGACTGGATCCTCTTCTAAGAAAAAGTCAAAAGGAAAAGGTAAGTCTTGTTGTGGAGCCGCAGCCATTCCAGAAGGAGATGATGAAAGTATTACTACTTTCCAATTATCCGAAGATGAGAAAGAGGCTTTTACTACCAGGAGCGGGAATGAGTACCACTTCAAATATCCGGATGCCTCCGAGCAGTTAGCCGAACAGGGGGTGACTAAAGCTATTCCCTCTAGGACATTGGCGGAAATGGGGGTGATCGCGACTCCCCCTACACCCGTAGTTACGGAGAAAACCACACAAAAGCAAAAAGGGAAAGAGCCTCTGCACCAGGAAGTCCAAAATCCGAAGCAGTCTTGGTTCAATCTATCGATTGGAAGAGATAAACCGGGGAGCTTAAGTACTCCACATCGCTTTGATATCATGACGCAACTAGCTAATATACCAGCTAGAATAACGTTGTATGAACTGTTGCGTCTCTCAAAAGACACGAGGGAAGCATTACAAGAAGCCTTGACCAATTCCGAAGCTTTTCTGACCCGAATCAAGCTATCTCCTGAAGAACCAGAGCCGTCGGTTCAACACTGCAATCTCGCGGCGCACCATTTTCCCTGCATTTCTTTTACCAAAGAAGACATGCAGACGAAGAACTCAAAGCACGACCGGCCCTTGTACTTCACCGGACACATTGGCTCCAGCGTTGTCAACCGGATCCAAGTCGATCCGGGTTCCCTTGTTAGTATCATGCCACTCCGATTGATGTATAATCTCAGAATACCGGCTAGTAAACTAGCTTTCACGGGTACTACGATCTACGGATTCAACACCAGTGGATCCAGACCCTTGGGAAAGATTCGAATGAAGTGCCAGATTGGGGATTTGAAGTCAGAAGTCACGTGCTACGTAATTGACGCAGAAACCTCTTATAACTTACTGTTGGGTTGACCCTGGATCCACGGTAATCTTATAGTCCCATCAACTCTTCATCAGTGTCTCAAATACGTGGACACTAATAATGAAGTCAAGACGGTGGTCACGGATAAGCAACCGTTTAAGGGATTGGAGAACTATTTTACCGATTCCCTACTATACGGTGCTGAATCCGATACTGAACCATCGGCCAAAGGAACGAACAACGGAGATGAAGCTAATACCGAAGCTGGGTTTGATTATGATGGCGGTTTTGTACTTAATAACATTGTACCCATTGTAATCAATCTTGACGATGAAGAATCATCGGAAAGTAGTTGTAACTGGCGACTTGCCAAAGAAATATCAATAAATGATGATTTAGAGTACTCGATGTGTCTTGATAATATCACTAAGGAGCTGTATGATAATCCTGACTTGTACATGCCACTTTAATTATTTTGTATGACAAAAAAGCAGGTACAGGATACATGCGGAACGACACTTGTCATCCCCACAAAGACAGGAGGTGAAAGAGAAGTTATCTACGGTAAAGGAAGAGAATCTCCGATACCAGACCACTTCTTGGAAGAGGAAGACAATGATGATAATCCTACCCCTCATCTATTTAGGTATAACACGAAAGCGCGCGATCTCATGGAGAAGTATGGATATGATTTCATGCTAGGAGAAGGTCTTTGCTTTGGTCGAGTTCCGCGAGTTCCGCCTCGAATGGCCTATGTACCAAAAGGAAAACCCGATGATTATTATCACCGCAGAAGATGTTTAGGTTATGTTTCCTCATCCGACGATTAGTGTTGTTGGCAAGTTATTGATCAAATTGCTAACAAAGCTAAAAACGGATATTCTTCTGATTCTTCCGCTTGAGATTCCGACGCTAGTCTTGAAGAAATGTTCAAAAAGCTAATGTCGAACATGGATACGGTTGACCCGGCGACGATAGAGGAAGATGATCAAATGCCAACTTGGGAAGATCCTTGGGTTCATCACCTAAACATGAAGTACAGCGATAGGTTTGAACAAAGAGAACCTCCTATCGAAGATCAAGTGGTTCAAGTGAATATGGGTAATGAGGATAATCCGAAGCCAATATTCATTAGCGATAGCCTCCCGTCGGAAGAGAAAGAAGAGTTAATCTCTCTTATCAGGGAATACATTGATGTGTTCGCCTGAAACTATGAAGATATGCCAGGACTCGATCCGAATGTAGCAGTGCATTGTCTCAATATTAAGCCGGATGTCAAACTTGTGAAACAACAACAAAGACGGTTTCGTCCACAGATGATGGAGACGATCGAGGCCGAAGTTAAAAAGCTTATTGACTCGGGCTTCGTTAGGGAAGAGCAACATCCCGAGTGGCTTGCTAATATTGTCCCGGTCCTTAAGAAGAACGGAAAAATCAGGGTTTGTATTGACTTTAAAGACCTCAGCGCTACCTGCCCAAAAGACGATTTCTATCTTCCCATCACAGATGTCATCATCGACAATACGTGTGGGTTCGAGAGAATGTCCTTCATGGACAGATTTTTCGGTTATAATCAGATAAAGATGCATCCGGATGATGAAAAGCATACCACGTTTAGGACACCCCTCGGCGTTTTCTGCTACACGGTCATGCCCTTCGGCCTAAAGAATGCAGGTGCTACATATTAGAGAGCCATGTCAAAGATCTTTCAGGAGCATCTTTGAAAGACTGTCGAATACTACGTGGATGATCTGGTTGTGAAAAGTCGTGACAAGAATGATCACATTAAAGACTTAAAGATCATGTTTGATCTAATGCGGGCCCATCAATTGAAAATGAATCCTACCAAGTCTTTCCTCGGGATGTCCAGTGGTAAATTCCTTGGATTCGTCGTCACCACCAAAGATATTCACATCGACCCTGATAAAGTAAGGCAATTAATGAGGTACAACCTCTGAGAAACCTTAAAGAGCTCAGAGGATTGCATGGGCGGTTGACTTATATCCGTCGATTCATCTCGAACCTCTCAGGAAAATGTCAACCATTCTCCAAACACACAAAGAAGGGCGTATCGTTCGTGTGGGACGACGCTTGTCAAATAGCGTTCGAGAGTATTAAAGAATATCTCTCAAAACCTCCTGTACTCGTTGCACCGAAATCGGGCAAACCGTTTTTGATTTATGTCAAGGTGACAAGCCACTCATTAAGTGCACTGCTTGCACAAGATGACGATAACGGTCACGAACAGGCAGTATATTATCTGAGTCGGACTTTGGTAGGTGCTGAATCCCGATATCCCATGATCGAAAGAGAATGTCTCGCCTTGGTATTCACAATTCAGAAAGTGTGGCATTACCTGGTTGGACAGACTATTTATGTTATCTCCAAAGTTAACCCAGTCCGAGTATTCATGACGCAGCCAGCTTTCATGAATTGGCGGTTAGCAAAATGGGCCTTGCTCTTATCCCAATACGACTTGCATTTTAAACAACAGAAGTCAGTAAAAGGATAGGCCATCTGTGACCTCCTGGCAGCTAATCTAACTACGGATACCGCCGAGATATATGATGACCTACCCGATGAAACCCACGAAGTCAACGCAACTTCACACCAACAAGTATGGCGTTTGTATTTCGATGGCGCTTCCCGAGCAGCTAATGTAGCAAATGCTCCTGGATGTTCTAAGATCTCTTCTGGAGTTAGCGTCGTTTTAGTTTCCCCAGGAAAACATGTGATGCCTCGAGCCTACTCGTTGATCGAGCCATGCTCAAATAATGTAGCCGAATATAATGCACTACTCATAGGACTCAATTTCGCTAAAGAACTGGGGGTTGAGTATCTCGAAGCTTTCGGTGATTCTTAACTAATAGTTAAGCAAGTTCAAGGGGAGTATGAGGTGTGAAGTCAGGATTTAATACCATATCATAAGATGCCAGTGGAAATGGCAGAATCATTCGAAGCATTCTTCATCGAACACATTCCACGGTTACAGAACACTTACGCGGATGCGTTAGTAGCATTGGCCGTATCCCTGGCACAGCCTCCTAAAACAGAACAGTTTGTTACAGTAAGGACTCATCAACTCCTAGTATCAATCTACGATGAAAATGGCGAGGAAGAGGATGTTAAAGAAGTGTACTCAACTCGGGTCGAGTTCGAACCCCGAGATTGGCGTTTCCCCATCATCGATTACGTCTTGCATGGAATCTTACCAGAAGATGTGAAGGAGAAGGATTCAATCCGACGAAGAGCACCAAGGTTCTATTATAACACCGAGAGTCGAACGCTGTATCACAGGGGGTACGATGGTTTGCTACTACGTTGCTTATCTGTTAAAGAAACTGAAGAAGTCCTCAAAGAAACACATGAAGGGGTTTGTGGTGCACACCAACCCGGCCCTAAACTTTATGAGTGCATTAGAAGGATGGGATATTTCTGGCCTTCTATGATGACTGACACAGTCGCGTATGCCCGAAAGTGTCATGCGTGTCAAATACATGCGAATTATATGCACCAACCTCTGGAGCATCTGCATCCTTCGGTTACATCGTGGCCGTTTGAGACCTGGGGAATGGATATTATTGGTCCTATAAATCCCCCGTCAGTCAAAGGTGACCGATTCATCCTTGCAATTACTGACTACTTCTCCAAATGGGCTGAAGCGATTCCACTCAAAGAAGTTAAGACCAGTAACGTCATTGCATTCATCAAACACCATATTATCTACCGGCATGGTGTCCCAAGACGAATCATACATGACAACGGTCCTTAATTTGTCAGTAATGCCTTCATCAGATTTTGTGAGAAATTCAAAATTCAAGATGTCTCATCGACAGCTTATAATCGCACAGCAAACGGGTTAGCTGAAGCCTTTAACAAGACTATCATCAAGCTATTATCAAAACTCGTGAAGACCAACAAAAGAGATTGGGATGATAAACTCGGTAAAGCCCTGTGGGCTTACCGCACCACAGTTCGTACACCTACTGGCGCAACCCCGTACTCTTTGGTATACAGATATGAAGCCATTCTTCCGTTAGAAATACAGATTCCATCTCTTCGAATCGCTCTCGCAACCCAGAAAACGACCAAAGAACAACATCAGAAACGTCTCGAAGAACTCGAGATGCTCGATGAAAAGCGCTTAGAAGCTCAACAGCATATTGAGTTATACCAAGCTAGAATTTACCGAGCTTTCGACAAGAAAGTTCGACAACGGAGTTTTAAAGAAGGAGATTTGGTCTTAACTGAAAGACGGCCTATGATCCTTAACTCCAAAAAGAAAGGCAAATTTGAACCAAAAGTGGAAGGGCCGTTCATAGTAGAGATAGTCTACTCGAGTGGTGCATATCGCCTAGTTACCAAAGAAGGCGATCGACTTATAATGCCAATAAATAGTAAATTGCTGAAAAAATACTATCCTAAGTACCTTCAGGATAGCCGATGTATCGGAAGTTCCCGGAAGAATTCCACGTGTGGTATTCTTAGGGATAACCCAATCACTATAAAAGTGATAATTAAAACATCTACATTTAAACTTTAAATGTCAGAATGTTTCCTTTTACCAAATTCATTAACTCTCATGAGTTATTTTGTTGAGATGAGATTCGATCCTTTTGACAGATTAATCTTTCCTCGCAAAGCTACCCACTGATCAAATCAATTGACAAGTGGGACCAACGAACTTTCACCCGCCAATTTTGGCAATCTTTAAAATCGACATGATAAATCCTGATCATTTAAACATCGATATTCTCTATCAAGTGGCTAGTACTAACCAGTATTTTTACTGTTACCTATATTCCACTCTCTTTGCTTTCAGGTCAAACCTATAAAAGTTAGGACCAAAGCCAAATTCTCCTCTCGATTCCTTCCATGAATGAGAGGTCCACTTTCAATTCAAGCAATCAAACCTATAAAAGTTAGGATTGTTTCCGATCTCACTTAGTCAAACCTGCAGATAGTTAGGACTAAGATTGAGTTATCCCTTTCGATAAACGAAAGACTTCTATCTTTTCCTTTTTTAGCCAAACCTATAAAAGTTAGGGTCGAAATTGGACTTTCCCCTCAATAAATGAGGAACTCTTTTTGGATCAAACAACCAATCCTATAAAAGTTAGGGTCGTTTGAATCTTTCTGATTCTCGGAGTGAAGATCCCACTCTTAGTTTCATCTTTTCGGATTCTGGGGATGGAGATCCCACCTCGAGTTTTCTTTCTAACTGTAGATAAAATATAAAATTCTTCCTCTTTAGTGTTGAAAGATAGAATATAAAATTCTTCCTCTTTCATTTTGGGTTCGTCTTTACCCTAAACAAGACCTGGGGCCAAGAATATAAAATTCTTCCGCTCTAATTTTGGGTTCGTCTTTACCCTAAGCAAGACCTGGGGCCAAGAATATAAAATTCTTCCACTCCAACTTTGGGTTTGTCTTTGCCTTGAGAAAAGACATAATTCTCAACTTCTAATCCGTGTACTTTATGCACGGGAAATTTTATCTCGACTCCTAAATAGAGATAAACCTACGCCTAACACGCGTTGCCAGTTTAGTCTTTAGCCGATTGAAAAATACACCAGAGTTTAAGTCTGGGGAATTTTATCCTGAATCCTAAGGAGGGATAAGTCAACGCCAGTTAACGCGTTGCGATCAAAAATCAATGTCGGGCAATTCAAAACCCTAAGGTCAACGCCGGTCAACGCGTAACCCTAGGTCAACGCCAGTCAACACGTAACCCTAGGTCAACACCAGTCAACGCCAGTCAACGCGTTGCAACCAAAAGTCAATGTCGGGCGATTCAAAACCCTAAGGTCAATGCCGGTCAACGCGTAACCCTAGGTCAACGCCAACTAATGCGTTGCAATGAAAGAGTCGAGGCGATAGAAATATTTAGTTCTAAGTCAATTCAATGACATGAGCCAAACCCAACTCACCGGTTGTAGACTCGAGACTCCGACGACGGCCATGCGATAAACGCAGCGCCGGAAGGATTTCGGCTGTTCGTCAAAACATCGAATAGACTGAAAATCGAAGAAGTCAAGAGTTGAAGTTAATTAAAGGTCCTTTACACCGATCGAAGGCTAGACCAATCACATCCAAAGTATTCCAGCCTCTTCTATAAAAGAAACGAGTCTGGAACGCTTTGGAGGGGATATCTGTAGGCATCGAAACTTACCTATAGGTCTCCGTGAGCAGCTCAAAGCTAAGAGAAGGTGAGGAACGCCACTATCCAAGTCACAGAAGCTTGATTGACATCGGTGAACACTTGAAGTGAATCGACGAACTACGAGAAGTAACGTAATTACAGAATAACAAAGACACGAACTGATCGGGAGTCCCGTGTCGCTTACAAAAGATGAAACAACACTCCTATCCTAGTTTAATCCACAATGATTTCATCATTAGAGCTTATAGAATTCCTCGTCGGCTTTCCAATGCACTTTGAATCACTCAAATCCAAGTTCGGATGAAGAAATTACGGTGGAAACGGACAAGTGCGCGGAAAAGAACGTCTCAGCCTGAGTTGAGACACTCCGAGGTGTCTCGGCACAAGCGAGACACCCCAGGGTGTCTCGTCCAAGGTTGAGACACTCCGAGGTGTCTCGGCACAAGCGAGACACCCCAGGGTGTCTCGGCCAAGGTTGAGACACCTAGGGTGTCTCGGTCAAGGCCGAGACACCCAAGGGTGTCTCAGCCCAAGCCGAGACACCCAAGGGTGTCTCGACTTGGGTCGAGACACCCAGGGGTGTCTCTAGGCCAAAAGAGGAACCGTTACGTGGTTTTAACTGTTTGAACTCCCTTGGAGCCTATAAATACAGCCCCAGGCCCTCATTTTTTTCAGAGCTGGAATTTTAGAGAATTGGCGAAGCCCTACTGGACTAAAGACTGATCGAGTTCTTCAATGCAGGAGAGAGATTCTTCAGATCTGCATCACCCGCACCCGTTCCTTAGGATTATCCCGTTGCGATAATCCTAAGAAGAGCAATTATCTCGCCGTTGCCGAGATAAGCGCTTCTGCTTCTAAATCTCTTCGCGGATCGACAGAGTTCTGGATCTGATCTCATTGTCAGGTAGTCCACGGATATCGACGTCCCCGTCACCGGCTAAATTCCCACGCAAGCAAGAAACGATGAACGGATCTTGCGTTATTTTCGAGAAAGTTGTAATCTTTCATTTTCTTTTGTTAAAATTTGAATTCTTTGTAAACGATTGATATTATAATGAGTTTAGCAATGAAGGCAACTTTTACCAAAAACATGTATTATCATGTCTACAACCATTTCTCAAATTTTTATATTTTTCTGAATTTATTTGATATTTTTAAATCTAGTTTAAAGTTAAGTTTTTCTGTGCACTTCAGGTCTGTGCATGTTTAGTCGACTTATTAGTCGACTCATGAGTTGACTCATAAGTCAACTCACGAGTGCAGCGCAGTTGTGATTTTTCTTCTGCTGAGTCGACTCATATAAGGCGACTCATTAGTCGACTAATAAGTCAACTCATGAGTCGACTCATAAGTCGACTTATGAAAGAGTCGTTGCATAGTAACGGCTAGTTTCCAATAGTGTTTTTTGGGGGCTTTTTTATCTTCTTAGTTGGGTTTTGGCTGATGTCTTTGGTTTTTATAAATACCCTATTGACTTTAGCTCTTCTACTAACTAAGAGAATGTTTTAAGAAAGTTTAACAAGGGTTTAAAGTTTGGTTTAAGTTTGTTTAAAAAGCTTTTAAGTATTTTCGAGTTTGAGTTTGTGAATTCAATTCCATAAGAGATTGATGAGATCATCTATTGGAGTTTGAGCAATCAACTATTCTCCCTCCATCTCTTGTCATCTATTGAGAAGTTTTCTAAACTATTTTCTAGCTTTATATTTATTTGTTTGATTATCATCTTATTAAAGCTAGTTTTATATTGAGTTTAGATTTGATTAATCTCATTGTTACACACACCCACTTGAGCTTATTGTATTTGCATTTATAATATATTTGGAGTTGTGAGAGATAGTAACATTGAGTTGAGCCTAATTGAGTTCTCACTTTGTTTAGAGAATAATCATTTGTTGTGCTTAATTTGTGAATTCACTTTATAATATACTTGTACACCGAGAGGAGTGTGTGGTGAGGACGTAGTCGATACCGAGAGGAGTGGCGTCGGTGGCCTAGTGAGAGGTGATAATTCCGAGCACTTGAGGGAGTCGATACGTGAGGACCAACACTTGAGGTTGTAGCTTGTGTATGTACTTTGTGAGGATTTGTGAGAGTTGTTGGTTGACTTGATAACCGAGTGTGTAGAGTTTTCGGTTAGCTAGAAAACCGAGTGTGTAGAGAAGTTCTGGCTTTCAAACTGGGCTGTGTAGTGGATTCTCCCCGGGAGTGGGAGTGGAGACGTAGAACGGAAGGTCCGAACTCCGTGATCATTTCCTTGTGTTTAGGTTTGGCATTGGCACATTTATTCTTGCATATTGTTATATCGCCATTGTTGCATGATCATTTTGTTTACCCTTGTTTATATTATATATCCTTGCACATATCTTGTAGCATATCATACTTGCTAGGATATATTTGTTAATTAGTTTTAATTGACATTTAAATCAGATTAGATTAGCATAAACCCTATTCACCCCCCTCTAGGGTTCTTTCCTAGTAGCATTAGGGTCTAACAGGAGGTGGTAAAATTTCTGATCTGAGCTGGTGCTTGATTATTGTATGGTGCACACAAGGTATTTGTTGAAATTCCTAAGAGAAACAGATTTATTAATACAAGCGGAGGATGGCGTCAACAAGTAAAACAATTAAAGTTAGAAAGTACAAGATTGAAAAGTTTAATGGGAAGAATGATTTTTCCTATTGGAGGATTTAGATAAAAAACTCGTTGATTTCGCAGAAATTGCACAAGGCTTTGGCTGGAAAGGAGAAGAAGCACAATGATATGTCTGATGAGGATTAAAAGGAGCTAGATCTGGAAGCACGAGCATCAATTATCCTATGCATTAAGATGGATGTAGCTTTCTAGGTAGATGGAGAGAAAACGGCTGTGGGCGTGTGGTCGAAGTTAGAAAGCACATTCATTACGAAGTCTAACGAACCAGATCTATTTGAAATCCAAATTGTATACTTGCAAGATAGAGGAGGGCTCATCAATTTGAGAATACATCAATAAATTTGATAGGATCATATCATACTTAAAGGACATAGACATGACAGTTAAAGATGAGGATCAGACGCTTCTACTACTTCTATCTCTACCGAAGTCTTATGAGAACCTAGTGCAAACATTGATGCTTGTGGGAGACAATTTGACAATGGATGAGACTAGAACGACGCATCAGGCGGATGATCTTTAGAAGATTGCAACTAGTGACATGACTACTGGTGGTAGCAAAGAACCAGCGTAGAGATTGTTTGCTAGATGAAAGAGCAATGATCGAGGAAAAGGCAAGGAAGGAAAGTCTAGATCTAAATCAAGACCTCTTACGGGATGATCATATTTCAAATGCGGTAAAGTTAGGCATTTCAAGGTCAACTGTCCAAATAAGAGAGTAGGTGGGAAGAAGAACAACAACAAGACTGAGAGGATAGAAAGCAAGGAAGAAGCGAGCTATGTTTCAGAGGAAGGGAGCGAGAAGGAATGCTATGTCATCACGGGTGGTGTGGAAATCTCCGGGAAGTGAATTCTTGATTCAGGTGGCTCTTACAGCATGTGCCCAAATAAGAAGTGGTTTACTACCCACAGAAGCATTAATGGTGGAACCGTATTAATGGGGAACAATAATACTCGTAAAACGGTGGGGCCAGGTAATATCAAGATCAAGATACATGATGGAGTGGTCCGAACCTTGACGGATGTGAGGTACGTTCTCGACTTGTGGAAGAATCTTATCTTAGTTGGTCCATTGGACTCCAGTGGTTGCAGGATTATTACAGAGAACGGAGTGAATAAGGTTGTTTGGGGTTCCCTTGTAGTGATGAAGGGTGTTTATCACGGTAATTTATATACTCTCTCAGGTACGATGGTAACGGGAGATGTAGCGGTTAGAACTGAAGGAAGTAGTAAAGACCCATGAGAACATACTAGGGTATGGCATAGGCAGCATTAGCATATGTCAGAGAAGGGTCTAGATCTGTTTGGTAAGGAAGATTTGCTAAAGAATATGAAGAAACATTGCATGGACTTTTGTAAGGATTGTGTGTACGGGAAGGCGCACAGGGTCCAATTCTTGAAAAGTAATCATAAGAGAAGAGGTATATTAGACTATGTGCACACAGATGTGTGGGGTCCGGCTCAGATAACTTCCAAGGGTGGTTCCAGATATTTTATCTCGTTCATAGATGATCATTCGAGGTATGCTTGGATTTATTTTCTTAAGCATAAGAATGAGATATTCGAGACATTTAAGAAGTGGAAGGTGATAGTTGATAATAGGACAACGAAGAAATTAAAGACACTGAGATCTGACAACAATACAGAATGTACAGATGGTATTTTCAAGGAGTTCTATGATCAGAAGGGTATTACTAGACACTGGACTGTCAGATCTACACCATAGCAGAATGGAATCGCGGAGAGGCTGAATCAAACATTGCAGGAGAAAGCAATGACTATGCGATCCTATACTGGATTGGGCAAAGAACAGTGGGCAGAAGCAGTGGCTACAACTTGTTATATTGTGAACCGTTCTTCACATTCTAAATTGGACGGTTATACACCCTATAGGGTGTGGTTAGGGGAGCATGCAGATTATGAGAGGCTCTAGATTTTTGGGTGTACCACCTATTATCAAGTCAACGAGGGAAAGCATGATGCGAGGGCTAAAAAGATTATATTCTTAGGATATGCAAAGGGTGTAAAAGGCTATTGTTTTTGGTGTATGGAAGATTCGAAGTTCGTAATCAGCAGGAATGTAACCTTTGATGAAAAATCCATGATTGCTAGGGCGCCCAAGGATGTTGGTGTTAAAACTGTAGAGACTTCAAAGTCTCAGGTTATTGAGATAGAACCTAAAGACCAACCAGGTTCTTGTCATGTTTAAGTGGGAAATTAGGTAGAAGATGAGCTTGAGCAGGAGGAAGTTCAGTAGGAGAATACACAAGCACTACAATAATAGCAGATCGAGGATAATTTGGCTTCCACTAGGCCAAGGCGAGCATACAAGCAGGTACTGAAGCTGGGGGTTGATCAACCCCTGAAGAACTATGGGCAGGTTAATTTAGTGGAATACACACTCTCGGTGGAGGATGATGATCCAGTCTCCTTCAAGAAAGCTATTCGGATAGAGATAGTGAGAGTTGGTTGGCTGTGATGGAGGAGGAGATGGAATCTCTTCGGAAGAATCAAACATGGGAAATGGTCCCATTGCCCGTAGGAAGAAAAGCTATTGGTTGTAAGTGAGTGTATAAGGGAAAGGAAGATCCTTCAGAGCTCGATGGTACAAGATACAAGGCGAGGCTAGTGGCTAAGGGGTTTGCACAAAGAGAGAGTGTGGATTATAATGAAATATTTTCTCCAGTGGTGAAACACACTTGTATTCGGGTGATATTGAGTATTGTTGCTCATGGTGATCTTGAGCTAGAAAAACTTAATGTAAAGACAGTCTTTTAGCCCGGAGACTTAGATGAAGAGATCTACATGCATCAACCTGAGGGCTTCAAGGTTGAGGACAAGGAGAATCATGTGTGTCTATTGAGGAAGTCACTCTATGGACTGAAGTAATCTCCTCAACAGTGGTACAAGCGATTTGACTCCTTCATGTTGAAGCACGGGTTTTTCCAAAGCGGTTATGATTGTTGTGTTTACATTTGGAAGCTTCGTGGAGGTGATTACATCTATCTTTTTTTGTATGTGGATAACATGCTTATTGCTTCTAAGAGCAGGGTGGAGATAGATAGGCTAAAATCTCAACTTGGTAAAGAGTTCGAGATGAAGGATATGGGCGCTGTAAGGAAAATACTGGGTATGGAGATTAGGAGAATGCGGGCGAATCGGTAATTGTTCTTGAGTCAGAAGGGCTACATAGAGCAGGTGATCGCGAGGTTTGGGATGCAAAGTGCTAAGTTGGTGCTGACTCCATTGGCTCCATACTTCAGGCTTTTAGATAAACAATCTCCTACTATAGCGAATGAGAAGGCACACATGGATCATGTACCTTATGCTAGTGCAGTTTGCAACTTGATATACGCAATAGTGTGTACACGCCCAGATATTTCACAGGCGATCAGTGTCATCAGTAAATTCATCGCGAATTCGGGAAAGGTGCATTGGGAAGCGGTGAAGTAGGTCCTGAGGTACTTGAAGGGTATCGTTGATACGGGTCTATTTTTTGGTGGAGATACATATCAGATTGATGGATTTGTGGACTCAGATTATGAGGGTGATCTAGATAGACGGTGTTCTACTACTAGTTATGTATTCAGGATACATGGGGCTCCAGTTAGTTGGAGATTGATGATACAGGCTACAGTGGTACTTTCTACTACAGAGGCCGAGTACATGGCCATGACGGAGGGAGTGAAGGAAGCATTGTGGTTGTGGGGTCTTCTAGACGATTTGGGGATTGAATAGGAGAGGGTGAACTTGTGGTGCGACAGCTAGAGTACAATTCACTTGGCGAAGAATCATGTTCATCATGCTCATACCAATCATATCGATGTCAAGTACCATTTTGTGTGGGATGTCATAGAGGAAGGTGATATTTCTCTCATGAAGGTGCACACAAATGAGAATCTAGTAGACATGTTGACCAAGGTGGTGACAGGTAGTAAGTTTATGCATTGCTTAAACTTGCTTCATATCAGCCCGTGTTAAACTGCCCAAGAGGGCATGGCCCTTCGGGGCGGTGATAAGGTGAGGTGGAGACTATATGGAGAACAATAGCAGAACTACAGCTAGCTTGATCCCGTTGAAGGGTATGTTGGTAGCCATGTTATAGTGGCATAACTGGTTTGACCTAGTTTTAGTCTGGTTTGGCGTTTTTTAGATCTCTCTGGTGATATTCGTGGTGTTCTTCTGGTGTTCGTCCAAAATTTAAGGTTTATCAAATAATGTACGAGGTTGAGAATTATGAACACGTAGGAGTGGGGACCACACCAACCGACGTGGGTGTCTCGAGGCACAACTCCCGCGAGACACAAAAGTTTTCTCGTAGGAGCACTAAGTCCAACGGGAGCAGGCGCAGAAAAAAAAAATAGAAAACTGAGATTTTTTTGGGCTGATTTTCTTTTGTATAAATAGGAACTCTTCTTCTTGGGTTTTTTTAGATGAGAAGAAAACAAGGGTTTCTTTGGCGGCTAGAAAAGAGAGATCTTGATGAGAGAGCTTTGGAGAGATTTTACAATAGAGAGGTCAAATTTTTGGGTAAAAATCAAATCTTGTTCTTTTGAGATGAGCTTGTGGATTGTACAAGTTGTTGGTGCTCTCCTCATAGTGGAATCTCCCCTTCCCCTTCTCCCGTGGATGTAGGCAAATTTGCCAATCTATATAAATCTCATGTCTTTACTATCTTCTGGGTGTTGGCTATTGCTTGTAGGCTCCCTTGACAAGTTAGTCCTAGAAATGATGAGAGGAAGAGTATATATTCCACTTTGTTGAGATATTTCACTTTCTATTCTTGTTTCCTTCGTGAAACGGGATAGAGGTTGACTTGAGATTTTGTGATAATAAAATCCAGGGCTTTCTCTTGGGTGGATATGATCACGGAGTTCGGTCAACCCATGACCTACGTCTCTGCTCCTCACCTCAAAGGGATTTCCACTATCACTCAAGAATTACACAAAACCACACTTCTCTAAGAGTTGGACTGCCCGTGTCAACCACCTCAAGTATTTGGAATTACAAAATCTCACTAGGATTTACAATTAAACCACTCCTCTTGGAATTAACCCCAACCTTTCCCAACCACTCCTCTAAGTGTCCTTATGTATTAAAACATGTTCAAACAATAAGTACGAATAAAGGATTTTGTTCTCTAAACAGATGAGAATGAAATATAAATCTCTCTTAATAAATCACTCTCACAACCCAATTATATTAGATATGAAATACTAAAGCTCAAGTGTGTGTGTGTGTAAACAATGAGTAAAACAAAATCAAACTAAAATAAATCAAAATATAGATTAGCTAAAGAAATGGTTTAGAAAACTTTTCCAAAACAAAGAGAGAGAGAGATTTTATGATGAACTCCTCAAAATTGAAATCGAAATCCTTCTCTTTGTAAAACTCTTTTTCAACATAAACAAACACACTTTTTTTTTTCAAAAAAGGCAAAACTCTCTCTGTGTGTGTGTGTGTATATATATATATATATATATATATATATATATATATATATATATATGTTCAAATAGGCCTTGAGGACTATTTATATAGCCTCTCAACCAGATCAAAACAAATTTGGTGAAAACATTTTCAAATCTTAAAACAAATCAAATCAGCATAAAATCAGGAGCTATCCATTACTATTGAAAAGAACCACAACTAATTGACCGATGGATAAACCGGTCGACTGATCAGTTGACCGTAGGCTAATTCTGGAAAAATAAAACACGGCTGGTCGACTGATCGGTATATCAGTCGATAGTTCAGAGGCCAATTTTAAAACAAAATACTAGTCGGTCGACTGATTGACTATTCGGTCAACCGTCCAGAGACTAGTTTTGAGAAAATAAAAACCTGGCTGGCCGACTGATCAACTGTTTGGTCGACCGCCCAATGATCATATGTCTGACATAACAGATACCTGAAATACCAACAAGTTAATTTTCTAAATTCATTTTAAAATAGTAAAACTAATCCAAAAATAGTAAAACTTAGGAAAACGTTTATACATATGAAAGTAAACATGTTAGTAGAGGAATTTCTAAAATAGCACTTCTCATTTGTGAAAACTCATTATTTTGCAAAACCGTCAAAAATACGAAATCGTTAAATACTTCTTGAATGCGCAAATCCAATCATCCCCCTTTCAATGCTTGTCTAGGATACTCAGCGAGCAAACACAAATACTAGAAAATAATGTTAGGAATTTTTTATTAATCATCGAAAGATAGATTAGACAATAGGCTTATAAACATGAGACCTAACAATCTCTCCCTTTTTGATGATGATAAACAATCTACACAATGAGTATAGAAAACATGCATGAAACCAATGAATATACAATTTAGAATATCCATGCATGATACCAATAGTAAGCAAAAAACAAGATACTCAAAAAGTGGAAACGAGATACTCACAGAATACACTTTTTCTCCCTCTTTGGCAACATCAAGATGGGGACAAGAATAAGAAGAAAAGAGAGCGAAAGCTCCCCCTATATACAAGCATGGTGAGTATAAACAGATGGGGGAAAGCTCCCCCTATCAAAAAGCCTCAGGGCATATATGAAAAAATAATAAGGAAGCTATATGTGAGCAAACATACACTGATATATAAAACATTCTAATCACAACTCACACTCAAAGTGACCCAAGAGATCACATATATATATCATCATAGTTCTTCTCTGTGACGCCCCTGGGTTCACACACGGCTGCAGTCCGAGGTGAAACCATGGATGTCAAACCTGCCATGCACCACACCGTGCAGTAACACGTTTCACCATCACAATCACTATCTCTCTAGTGGAGTCAACAAAGGTGTAGGTACAAAGCAAGTGAAAAGTGAATCAACAATACTGGATGAAATGATAGAACACAATACATCTCATCAACGAAATAAACTGTAGTACATAGTCAAAGTCTGAAATGAAATAAACTGGAGTTCTTACAAGTCTCAAAATACAATAAGTCTGAATAAAGGAAATAAGGCACACAGCCTTTACAACTTCTAGAATAAACTCTCAAGTGTCTAACATCACTACAGTGGAGCCCAAAGAAAATAATACACAGCTAGAATGTAAAGCTGAACACTAGAGTGATCCGCTATCAACCTGCGACTCTCCGTGCTCCCTGCTCGTGACCTGAAAGGGGGGAGGGACAACGAGCGTCAAAGCGCTAGCGAGCAACATCACAACCAAACCCCAAGGGATAGGGCTCGTTGTATATACAAAAATATACAATAATACATAATAGCATTAAATCATCATACAAACAGGTATGGGTCTTAGTACTTAGGGAAATACAACACGAGCATAGGTACGTCGAGCGAAATAATCCAAACAAGGAAACCCTCATGTATATACCTTGTATCTCAAATTGTAGATCCCTAAACACCAAGCCCGAGGTATAACAGAGAACAATAAAAGAAGACGACTCATCACAAGATTTAAATATGATGTCGTGTCACAACTCAAATAGATATCATGTCCAGCCAAAACAGGTATAGGTATCAACTCTTAAGGTCTGAACTGAGGTAGTGGTTGTCCAACACATGGACTACATACACAAGCTGTCCAACGCATAGACTAAATATATGAACTGTCCAACACATGGACTATATTCAATAACTGCCCAACACATGGACTACGTTTATGGATATCCAACACATGGATTAAAATTGATGAGTGTCCAACACATGGACTAAGTATAATAGCCGCCCAACACATGGACTAGATAAACTGGTTGAATTAGGTACATATACCCAAGTTTCTAATAAGGCGCAGTACACGGAACTAAACTCAAGTCCGGATTTCACTTCACATGGAAACACATAAACTTTTGTCTACGGGTATATATATATGCAACATGTGATTTTACAGAAATACAAAGAAAAACAGGAATAACTCAGATGAGTCGACTCATGCTCACTAATGAGTCGACTCAAGCCTCATGGGTCGACTCGTGACCAATAACGAGTCGACTGAACAGAAGGTAAATGGCAACAGGAAACAACTTCGTGAGTCAACTCATGATTTTTATGAGTCGACTCATAGCTCATGGGTCGACTCGTATATTGATGAGTCGACTCAACAGAAGCAAAAAGGAAACATCATAACACTTCGTGAGTCGACTCATGACAGGTCATGAGTCGACTCAACCTGATGAGTCGACTCATGATGAGTCGTGAGTCGACTCACGGGCTGAAATCTGCATATAACGAACTGGAACTTGATCTAAACGTTCCCCACCTCTATTCTTCTGATATACAACATATCTAACCTTCAATTTTACCCTATTATACAGTAAGAAATACATATCTATCATGGGAAACGATCTCTTATAGGTTAGATCTAACATTTAGCCCTAAACATGAAGGAAAAACATTAAACCAATAAAAATACTCATGTTTTTATCCTTTAAACAAAAATTCCAGATCTGGGTTTTCATTAAAAACTGGTTGGTGGGGATTTAAAATCTTAAACACATGATTTCTAGCATTCACCCTATCAAGAGCATTGATTTATACTTGAAAATAAGACTTAGGCTCAATAAAACTCATTAAAAATGTTCATAAATAAATAAAAACATAGGGAAGGGTTTGGGTGAGATGCTACTCGCCTCAAATGCGAAGAATAGCAATCCCCTTCGCTGAAATCCAAGAGAAATGCTGAAATCCCCCAAAAATCGCCCAATAATCCCAAAAACAAGCTAGGGTTTGAAGGAGAGGAAGAGGGGTTAGGGTTTCTTGGGAGTTCAGATGAAAAATGAGAGTTTTCGGGTGAGGGAAGTATATATAAGTCAATAAAAATCTGACCCGAAACCCAGCAAACCCGACCTGAAACCACCCAGAAAAACATCGATAAGTCGACTCATGATATGTCATGAGTCGACTCATGACTCATGGGTCGACTCATAAGTTATGAGTCGACTCAGCAGAAAGAAAATGGGAACAGGACTCGATATCATGAGTCGACTTATGACAGGCGCAAGTCGACTCAACCTGATCAGTCGACTCATGACATGTTATGAGTCGACTCATGAACAAAAATCTGCATACTTCGATTACTTTTGCACACGATTTGCAAACTTGCAACTCATCCTCATACCTGAGGCATATACACATGCTCATAAGCTCAAATATCATTTTTCATGCATGACCATGCAACACAGATATTTATAATATATATTAAATATCTTTATTCACTCATATTCACACTTGTAAGTTGTCAAAATTAACGGGGTCTTACATTCTCCCCCTTTGTCATCAACAAAAAAAAAAAAGAAAAGAGAGATAAAACGATAGTCATATATAAGCAAGTGAACATATAAGCAACTGAACATTGTCACTAATAAGAAAATGAATATTGCCATATAAGCAAATGCATAGATAAGAAAATGGAACGTGCAAACTACAAAGGGAGATACAAAAGACAAAGACAGCAAAAAACGAAATACATAGTTTTAAAAACAATCCTAAACAAAAGTAAATACATAGTTTTAAACCAAATACAAAAGTCAAAATCATCGAAAAGCTTTCTTCAAAAGTTTTGGGATTGGGATGGCCTAGAGTCTGGAGATGGAGGCCTTTGTTTGGGATATTGGTTTATGAACATATTCATCAATTGTTGTTGAACCTTAATCATCTCTTCCTGTCTATTCTCGATGCTTTCAATCCGATCAACCAAATAAATTAAAGTGGTAGGGATACTAGAAGGATTGGAATTAGAAGCATGAGGAAGATGAAGACGAGTCCTTGAGGTAGAGGGACAAGATGAAGAACCAGCAACAGGACGAGATACAGGAGTTTGAGAAACTGAAGGAGGAGGATCTAGAAGTTTCATCCTAGAAAGACTTGTGCGATCAAATGTTTCATAAATATGCACGATAGCAGGTTCATTGGTTAGATCAATATTAAAGTATCTGAATACACGAGTGAGAAGAGCACCAAAAGGTAGAAACTTAGTATGATTACATGCGATTCCATCAAAGATAACTTTACTCCACTTAATATCAAGATTACCAAAGAATGCATACACAACACATATCAATTCATGAGAAAAATGGTCATAACTCTCAGTTTTTGGAATTATGTTATAGGAGATGATTCTAGCAATTAATTTAGAAATTAGAGTGATGGAACTATTAGTCATAGGATATTCTTTTCCTTGAAGATATATCATTGAATTGATAGAAGGATCATCAAGATCTAACTCTTTAAGTAAAGAATCTCCATTAAGAATATTAAAAATTTTGGCTAATTCATCACATGAGAAATTTATAATACAATTCTTAACGTTAGACTTTAGAATAGTGGTGCTATCATTAATATGATCAAGTTGCATATTTGTGTAAAACAAATAAACAAGATTTGGATAAAATGGAACTTGATTTGTAATAGTGAGTAAATCATACAACCCAACTTTGTAAAAATAGGTATGTAACTGATAATTTGCAAAGTTAGGAAATTTGACAAATCTACCTAGAAAGATAAGTAACTGACAAATTTGATGATATTTATTAATAAGCTGAGGGTTACTAAGGTAGCGTTCGTAATGTGAACTTTGAGAAGCAGAATTATCAGCTCTACTAGATCTAGGACGTTTAGGGTTTGACATGATGTGTAGAAAATAGATCCTAGATAATTTTAAATTAAAAATAAACTAAAAGAGAGAGAGAGGAATAGAGTTTATTGAGCAAGAGGAGTCGACTAGAAGAAAAATAGAAGACAACTAGAATCAAAAGCAGCAAATTCCTCATTGGCTAGGGTCGATCTGTCGACTTGAGGATCGTCGGTCGACTAGGCGATTTTTAGCAGTTATGGTTTAGGAAGTCGACTGGTAATGAGAGTTAGGGTTTGAGTTTA
>BQKN01062250.1:28976-68337 GCA_022839385.1 Asparagus kiusianus
TATATATATATAGAAGAGTGGATGACTAGGATTTTTCTAAAAAAATTCAACGGGTCGGATTAAAAGAAAGAGTTAAACGAGTAGTTAACAGGTCAGGTTTGAAGACAAAATTTTGATAAAAAAACTCAGTAAAAACAACTCACTATCAGTCGACTGACCAAATATTAGTCGACTAAGAAAGTATAATCAGTTAACTGGTTAAGTTATCGATCGACAGAAAATATCAGAAGTCGATCGACTTAAAATATCAGAGATCCGTCGACTGATTCAATTTCATCGGTCGACTGACCAGAGAGAAAAATACTCCAAAAATCCAAAGAATCATAAAACATGTGTGATGATAAAAAAAACTTAAAACACAAATTATGTTATATCTGAAAGTGAACATATGCCAAGTTCTCTTCTAAAATTAATGAAAATATCTTCTTTTAAAGGTTTTGTAAAAATATCCATAATTTGTTTATCAGTAGATATAAAATCTAAACAAATATCACCTTTTAAAACATGACCACATAGAAAATGATGTCTAACATTTATATGTTTGGTTCAAGAATGAAGTACTGAATTTTTTGAATTATTTATAGCACTAGTATTATCACAAAAGATTTTTGTATCATGAAAATGTAAGTCACAATCAACCAAATTTTATTTCATTCATTTGAGATAATTTGAAAATTTTAAAACTAGCAAATGCTAAAAACATATGAATTGACTTCACCCTTGCAACTGGTGCAAAGGTTTCGTTATAATTAATGTCCTCCTCCTTACTGTATCCTTGGGCAACCAATCTAGCTTTTTATTGAAATTAAAACCAATAAAAATCATAATATGTAATGAAAACAAAACATCAATTTTATTTATATATTTCCAAAATCAATTTTGCAAACACAATTTTCTAAAAAAAGTAAAAACAAAAACGATAAAAACTTACTTTAAAATCAAACGGGTTTTGGCACCCAAATACTTTGGTGCCAGAGAGTTTAGGGGCATGACCTTTATCAATATAATCCAATACCCTTGGGTTATTACCCTATTTGGGCGCATTTAGTGCATGGGTCTGGTCATAGTAAAAATCATGTAAATGACCCATCCTATTGCAATAAGTGCAAAGGAATGGATGGACTTTTTTTTGTTGACCATTTAATTATACACGTGAATCATTTTGAAACAAAGGTGGTTTTTTGAAGCTTTTTACAAATTTGAAACTTTTCACAAATTAAAACAAAATTTTGCCAAATGACCAAATCTACCACAAAATTTGCATTTAAGCATATCAACATGCTTGGGATGAACAATGGGTGCATGTGTGTGTGTGTGCAGTAAAGAGACTTGATGAGATGCACAAGGAGAAATAATATCGGTAATAATAGGTTTTTGTGTATCATAGCAGAATTTTAGAATATGGTTATTACGACTACAAATAGAGCATTTGTAAACTTTGCTATAAATGCGTGCGTAGTGAAACGGGTGGTTTGGAAGCAGTAGCTTGTGACTTAGCACACATGTCCACAAGTTTCTTATGATTGTCAAAGTATGTAATTAAGGTTGAATCTAAAGAAGAAATATGGTTTTTCATATCATTCAACTTATTATTTGGCACAACAACATTGGCAGTAGAGAAAACATGATCATTTTTGAATGAAATAAATTCATTTCGAAGAGCTTCTAATTCTAACATAGCATTAATCTTGTCATGAGATAAGCTAGCAATATTTAAGGTCAAAGCAACTTGATCTAATTTTAATTTATCATTGTTATCTTTAATAATCACATTCTCTTTAGCAATGATATCAAATCTAGATGCTAGCAAATCATTATCAGATTTTAATTCTACATACTTGCTTTTCAAACTCATGAAATTGTAATGCAATTTGTTGTACGCATTCATTAATATCTCATATGCACATGCAAATTCATATATAGATAGTTCAATTTCAGATTTGGACTCGTATACCTTATTAGCATAATCGCCTAGTGGTCGTGTGCATGAAGATGGTCCAATATTATCAACAATCGCACTTGTAGCGGAACCCACCAGAGTGCATTGGATTTCCCCTAAGCTGCCGTGATATGCCTCTATATATTTCCATAATGTATAAAAACTATGAAAAGAAGCAAGCTTGTTAGAAATAGATGAATCAAAAGCTTTAAGCAAAAGTTCTAACAACAACTTGTTCAAATTTGACATCATCTTATCATCCTTGTTGCACTTAGATTTTCCAACGTGGGCACAACATAAGCACAATCAATTACTTTCCATAAATCAACATGTATAGATCTAACAAATAGTTTAAATCTAAAACTCCATTGAGCATAAGGGAAAGCATTGAATGAAGGAGCGACATCTATAGCATAGCCTAAACTAGATGCACCGTGTATATCCATGATGATGATGCAAGAAAGAAAAATCAAAAATTTAGGTTAGCAAAATATAGCAGCTAGGATCTTTGACTCTAGACGATTAAGTCACAAATCAAGAGCACCAAACTCTGATGCCAAATGAAAGTATCTTAGAGGGGGGTGAATAGGGTAAAGCTAATCTAATCTGATTACGATGCCAAATTAAAACTTATAAAAAATATCCTAGCAATATGATATACAAAAAGATATGCAAGGATAAACAATGAGACAATAGGCGATATAAAAACAAGCTCTAGATGTAAAGTAAAATAGTGCACCAAAGACAATCTCAAACATAAGATATGATCACGGAGTTCGGTCAACTCTTGACATATGTCTTTACTCCTCACCTCGAGGGGATTTTCACTATCACTCAAGAATTACACAAAACGGTTTTTAAAGTTCACCGATAACTTTCACAATGCACACGATGTCAATCACACAAACTACACATCTCTAAGTGTTGGACTACCCGTGTTAACCACTTCAAGTGTTTGGAATTACAATCTCTCACTAGGATTTACAACCAAACCACTCCTCTTTGAATTAACCCCAATCTTTCCCAACCATTCCTCTAAGTGTCCTTGTGTATTACAATATGTTTAAACAATAAGTGCGAATAAAGGATTTTGTTCTCTAAACAGATGTTAACAAAATATAAATCTCTCTTAATGAATCACTCTAACAACCCAATTATACTAGATATGAATTACTAACGCTCAAGTAGGTGTGTGTGTGTGTAAACAATGAGTAAAAGAAAATCAAGCTCAAATAAATCAAAATATAGATTACCTAAAGAAAGGGTTTAGAAAACTTCTCCAAAGCAAGGAGATATAGAGATTTTATGATGAACACCTCAAAACCAAAATCGAGATTCTTATTGATGGCTACAACTAAACAGTCAATTGGATCTGGGCTGGGATTGGTTCTGATCAGGAACTGGATCGGTCCCCCCTAAGTCCTCGCCAGGACGAGGTAAGGAATAGTGATGAAGGGGTCGTTTTCTTCTTCGACTTTATGCCTGGTTATTGAATGGGGGTCTGATGTCCATGCTGTACAGACAGGAAGAACCCATGACAGGGTAGGGACCGGTTCCCTTGTGGTTCCTCCGACGGTCAAGTTAGTGAAACTCAAGTGCAGAAGGGGAAGATCAGGAACCGATGTGGTTCCTGAGGTAGCAATGTGTATGCCCAGAGGATCTATGTGTTCCTCCGTGCAGGTGAAGAACTATGTGTTCTTTTCTTTCTTAGAGAGAGAGAGAGAGATAAGCCCTAGATTGAGTTTGCCCCTTAGAGGTTAAGAGTCTCCCTGTATATATCTCTGTTCTGGGGATAAAATGGGTCCTTCCTAGCCAAGCATAGGGAGGTGGTGGTGAAGTGCGGGCTAAGAGCCGAGTCATCCCTCACTTTACAGGTGTCAGCTAGCGATTGGAGGGGAAGTCACTTCGGCACGGGAGAGGTATCTCCGTATTTTTTGGGAAGTGATTAAGAGCGTAGTAGAGGACACACTGGGACGCTGAGTCTTCTCTCGCTTTATAGGTATCAGCTGGCGATTGGAGGGAAAGTCACTTCGACATGGGAGAGGGTGTCTCTGCATTTCTCGAGATGTGATTGGGTGCATGGTAGAAGGCACGTGGGCGTCTGACAAGTCATGGAGACCATCAGGCTAGAATCTAAAAAAGGTTTGTCCGAGATGGGCTGGGATGTTGACATGTACTCTGGGAGAGAGGCTTGAGGCGGAGATTATTCCTTAACTTAGTCGACAATAGGGAATAACCATTAAGTTGTCTTCGTGATTTGCCAAGTAAGTGGTCGAGTGCCCTTATGGGGCATCTTCAACGATGGGGTTGATTGACCCCGCCTTTCGTGTCAGCCTAAAAAAACGTCGACTTGATGAGTCAGTGGGATCGAGGCCTCTATTGGTCTTGGGCCACTAAGTTGGTTGAGTCCATTTTGCTAGGGCTCTTATTATATCATTTTACAAATACCCGTATCTTGTTTGAGTAAACACCATAACAGTTAGCCCTTTTCACTTGGAGTCGACTTTTAGTCGGATCCAAGTGAAATAAGATATGGTCTGATCAATACAAGCTTGCTTGGGATGAGAAACTGAGAAGTCTTCATCTTATTGACGTGGCTGACATCATCGGGCATCCTTGTTTACCCATCATGGCTCCGCTTTTCTTGGCTGATGTTATCAAAGATCTGAACCATCATTTAGGAAACGAAGTGTTATGGACATAATGGAAGGCCTTCCACTTGTTGAGTATTGGGACGTGGGGCATTAAATGAGGGCGACGCTTCGTGCTTCGAGTGAACCGCTTCTGATTCCGAAGTGGATCTGACCTGGTTGCTTCAAAAATCACCGTGTACTTTGAAATCCTTCCACATACTTTTTCAAAAACTTATGAATGGCCTCTTGATGTTAAGAGAATTCTTTCACAAACTTTCACTCTAAAGAATTCTTGATATTCCTCCAAGTTTTCTAAGAAGAAATCTTCCATGGCCTCTGCAGTTTCAACCTCTGGCCATAGTGAGGAGAGACTTGCTACTCTTCTACATGTACTCTTTCACAAACATTCGCTCTGATGAATGATGGTATTGTTTTAAAAGATAAGATAATTAGAGATCTTGATTTCTAAAACAAACAATTTAGGTCTAAAATTGAGAGATTGAACAATTAAATTCTTTTTGTTAAAATCAAGTCATGGTTCTTCTAGCTATACTTGCCCTCATTTTGGTAGAAATTTGTCTCATCAATCACATGCACCCTCTTACAAGATGTGACGCCCCTGTTTTCACACAAGGTTTCAGTAAAAAGTGAATCCAAAGATGTCAAACCTGCTATGCACCCACATTATGCAAAAACATGTTTCCCCATCACAGTAATATCTCTTTAGTGGAATTAAATATAAGAAGTATAGGTACAAGTAGATAAAATAAATGTGATAATACAAGGAACACAATAGTGAGAAAAAATCTTAATAAATGTAATCGTGTTCCAACAAAAGAAATGTAATACATCTAATAGTCTAAAATAAGAGTAATAAATCTATGAATACAAGAGTCAACTGAATACAGTACTAAGGCACTCAGCCTCCAATATAAAATACATCTTTAAAGACTGAAAACAAATAACAACTACTGTGGAGCTTTAAATAAACTACTAAATAATAACGGAAGCTAAACTAAATCTTCGTCAGCCTGCGACTCTCCGTACGCGTGGCTCGCTGCCTGAAAAAAATTGTAAACAACGAGCATCAAAGTGCTAGTAAGATCATCTCCACCGCCTCAAGGGGGGAGAGGGTTAGGAGTATAAAATACAAGTTAATACATATAGATATATGAATCGTCTATCCTAAACTAAGAGGAAATTCATATATAGAAATTCACAACATGAGAATGGGTATGTCGAGCAAATTAATCCAAACAAGAAAACCCTCATGTATATACCTCGTATCTCAAATTGTGAATCGGTAAATACCAACTCCAAAATCTATGAATAAAATAAATGACAATAAAACACAATACCGAACCTCATCCAAATCAAGACATGTCATAATACCTCTCACTACCCACAGGTAGTTGGCACGGGAAATAATATTGAAAATCTAGTAAAAGGTCTCGTATAGTCTACATCGCACATGACAACTTTAGTCTTATACCCTACGACCGGGTAGATAACATGGGAGCATTAATATAAAACCGTATGATCCTCTATCAGAAAATAATGATGTTGAGTAAGGCGCTCGCAATACTCTGTGGCTCACTACCTTACTCAATCGCCCTGTAGAAGTAGGCATATCAACCTATTCTGAAAACAATGATGTCTCGGAGACCAAGTGGAGAATAGGCACATTAGCCTAACCCAAAGCACAATGATTCATAACGGAGTGTAGGCTACTACAGTCTCATTGTAGTATACCAACTAACATACTCTGAGTGTAGTCCATTTGTTGTCTCATTGCGGGATACCAACTAACCCCACTCAAGCATCCTTAACTATCATAGAATGAAACAAACTCAAAATAATAGATTACGAACCTCTAATAACTCATGCGAACGCAAACCTAATACGTGTACTCAAGTGGCCAAGCACGTGTCTCGATGTGCAGACCTGAACTTCATGTTCACGATAAAAAAAACATGCAGAAAAGAACAAGGTGTACAAAACAACACAAGACCGGTCGACTGATTTATCTCATCGGTTGACCAGTGGCATGCACAAAACATACACAAGCAGTTAAGCCCTGATTGATCGACAAATGCCTAGGTTCGGTCGACCGACGAGAGGGAAAGTTTACAATTCCTGTAACATGTTCGGTCGATTGATTTGCTTGATCAGTCGACCAACTAGTGTAAAACCTTTAACTATACAGCAACGTTATAATGTCATCAAAGCTTCATCAAAAATGAATATTTTCATAATAAATACATGTATAAAATCTTATTTAATGTGTTTAGGATTCACTTAACTACACCAAAAATCAAAAATTATTAATTTGAGGGGATTCTAACAACCCTAGCATGATCATATTTGTCAATTCTTCATGATAGCCATTAACTTAGTAAAAATCTCATGTTAAATCAAGTTCAAATCTTAAACCCAAATCAGAGAATTCATTTCATAGCTTTTTAAATCAAAAAGATCAAATCTTTATATTATACATATTAAAAGGTGTGATCTTTATACATAAACTAGGTTTTAAAATATAATAAAACCAAATAAAACCAAATAAAAATGGGGATGAGATTGGACGAGATGGAACTCGCCTCAATGTTGTGTTGAATTCTCAAACACGCGTGAGACGCAATCCTCCTTTGTCAAATGCCGACGATCTCGTCCTCCTCTAGGTTTTTGCTTCTCAAAGCTCTCCAAAACTCACAAGAACAAACTCTAGGGTTTTTGAAGGAAGGGTGGTTGTTGTTCACATGAAAATATGAAGAAAAAGGGAAATTTTGGATATATATTCTCATATATATACAAACAAACTTGAAACAAAACAAATCCTGGTCCGAAACAAAATCCTACCCGAAACTGGGTAGTCATCGGTCGACCGATTGCTAGTGTCGGTCGACCAACCGGGGTCCATCGGTCGACCGACCAGGGTCCATCAGTCGACCAATTACTAGGGCCGATCGACCGACCAGTGCACAGAGGCAGACTTACAGGTTTTCACACATATGCATATTTATATTTATATATATTTGTATACGTACTTAATCAATCTCAAATCAATTACTAACATATTCATTCATCTCAGAATATTATTAATCATAATGAAACTCATTTAAATATTATTATCCACAATATTTTAAAAATTATGGGGTTTTACACCAGAGGAATTTTATTTGCACCTATTGCATGAGACATAGTCTCATCTCCACTTATTGTAGAATTAAAAGTGATACATATGCTTAAGGGTTGATGTGGGTACCTAAAGGTACCAAAAGTACTAATGTTCAAGGAACCAAGATGTGGGTACCTAAAGCATCCCCTGCATCTTTGCTTGTAGGGAACGTCTCGCACAAGACATAAAGAAGAACGGCAAGATCCGCATCTACATCGACTTTAGAGACCTCAACGGTGCATGTCCCAAGGAGGAATTCCCTTTGCCCATCACGGATGTCATTATTGAAAACACCTGTGGTTTTGAGAGGATGTCCTTCATGGATGAATTACCAGGGTATAATCAGATCAAGATGCACCCTAAGGACAAGAAGCACACTTCGTTCAGAACTCTGGTGGGGGTGTACTGTTACACAGTCATACCCTTTGGACTCAAGAACGCTAGCGTAATCTATCAATGCGCCATGAGAACTATCTTCCGAGAACATCTACGGAAGACAGTCTAATGCTACATGGATGACCTGGTCATGAAGAGTCGTGACAAGGACGATCACCTTCAAGACTTGAGAGCTATGTTCGACCTCATGCGGTCCCATCATCGGATTCGTCGTCACGACGAAGGGGATCCACATTGACCCAGACAAGGTGTGAGCTATCAAAGAGCTCCAACCGCCCGGGAATCTCAAGGAGTTGAGAGGACTGCAAGGACGTCTGGCCTACATCTGAAGGTTCATCGTAAATCTTTTCGGTAAATTCCTACCCTTCTCCAAGCTTATGAAGAAAGATGTTTCCTTCATATAGGATGAGCCTTGCCAACAAGCTTTCGAAGAGATCAAAAATTATCTCTCAAATCCACCAATCTTGGCAGCCCAAGTCTCAAGCAAACCCTTCCTGATCTATGTGTAGGGAATGGAGAATTCTCTCGATGCCCTCTTAGCACAGAATAATGATGCCAGCCATGAGCAAGACATCTACTACCTGAGTAGGACCCTGTAAGGAGCTAAACAACGATTCCCTATGGTCGAAAAGGAATGTCTGGCCCTAGTATTCTTAATTCGGAAAATACGACACTACTTGGTCGGTCAAACCATTCATGTCATTTCCCAGATGAATCCTAGCTGAGTGTTCATGACATAGCCCGGGTCCTGGAACTGGCGCCTGGCGCGATGGACACTCTTGCTGTCTTAATATAACATCCACTTCATGTCGCAAAAGTCTGTCAAAGGACAAGCAATCTGCGATCTCATGGCCAGTCACCCACTCGAGTCGAAGAATAACCTTTTTGAGGACATGCCGAATGAAACCCATGAGGTCAATGCAACCTCGCAGGAGGAAGCCTGGCGACTGTACTTCGATGGCACATCTCGGGTGGGCACAAGTGGGTCTATCATCGCAGGTATAGGGGTGGTCTTGGTTTCTCCACAAAACCATTTATTACCCTGAGCTTTCTCACTAACTAAGCCATGTACCAACAATGTGGCTGAGTACAATACACTGCTCATCGACCCTTCATTCGAAGGCCTTCATCTTCTCTAATAGTCCAATCAGCCTTGGGTTCCTTGGAAATCTTCCCCTTACGGGTTAGAATCCAAGAGTCCTCCAGCTGAGCCCCGATCACTCTATCGCTCCAAGATGGCTGTACTGATAAAGCTCCTAAGAAAGCACTGCTTCCCCTAATCTCTTGCCTGAAATCATAGTAGCTGAGGGTATAAAGATCTCGATGTAATGAACACCTCAAAGCTGCAAGCTCGCGACGCGCTTCCTGCTCAACGCATCTGCTACCATGTTTGCCTTTTCCGGATGGTACTGTATAGTGAAATCATAATCCTTAATAAACTCTACCCATCGCTGCTACCTCTGGTTGAGTCCTTTCTATGAAAAGAGATATTTTAAGCTCTGGTGATCTTTGAATAACTTAAACTGCACTCCATACAAATAATGCCTCCACGCCCTTAGTACAAAAACCACTCCTCCTAGCTTCATGTCGTGTGTAGGATAATTCTGCTTATGAGTTCTCAGCTACCTTGAAATATAGGCCACAACTCTCTGGGTCTGCATCAAAACTCCTCCAAGACTCGATAATGATGCATCAGTGTTGACAATAAAAGTCCCATCACTGCTAGGAATCATCAGCGGTAGCGCTAAAGTCAACTTAGCCTTCAATGTCTCAAAGGCCTCCTGGCACTCTGTGCCCCAATTAAACTATACATCCTTCTTAGTAAGGTGTGTAAATGGCATTGCGATCTTCAAGAAATCCTGAATGAATTTTTTGTAATAGCCCGCAAGACCTAAGAAGGTACGAATCTCGGTAACGGTCTTCGACGGATCCCAATCAAGAACGACTTCTACTTTAGCTGGATCTACTGCAATGCCCTCTCGTCTGATAACATGGTCCAAAAATCTAACCTCCGATAACCAGAATTCACACTTGCTAAATTTAGCGTATAACTAGTGCTCCCACAAAGTCTGCAATGTCAACCGCAAACGCTATTCATGCTCGGCCTCCGACCTGGAATAAATAAAAATATCATCAATGAAAACAATCACGAACTGGTCCAAGTATGGATGAAAAGCCTAATTTATTAAATGTATGAATACTGCGGGTGCATTGGTCAGTCCAAATAGTATGAAAAGAAACTCGAAAGACCCATATCGAGTCAGAAAGGTGGTCCCTACAACTGATGATAACCAGAATGAAGATCTATCTTTGAGAAACATTACACTCCCTGCAACTGGTTGAACAAGCCATCAATCCTAAGTAGTGGATACCAGTTCCGGATAGTTACCTTGTTCAACTCACAATAATCGATGCACAATCGCATACTCCCGTCCTTCTTCTTCATGAAAAGGACCGGTACTCTCTACAGAGAATGACTCTGGCAAATGAATCCCTGAGACAACAACTCATCTAACTGGATCTGTGTTGGCCTTCTTGTTTTGATGATGTTTAACAAACAATTTACAACTAATGTTGTTTGTCTAGTATTTGTGTTTTCTTATTTATTGTAGACAAACAACGTCATTGGAGGTTGGATGGAATAGCGCTTCAACGAACATATCCAATGGAGGTTGGCGGAAATGTGGAGTGAAGCAACATACAATTCAAGTTAAAGATCAAGTTCAAGCTTCATCTGCAACGTGTACCAAGTTGAGCTACAATGAAGATCAAGATTGCTTGGGTAATGTAGTTTAGGATTTATATTATGTGTGTTAAGTACCTTAAGCTCAATATCTTATACACACACATTTATTGGTTTCTTCGTGTATATATATATAGTTATATATATATATAAACAAGTTTTGGTTTCTATGCATATATATAGTTTTATATATATACATACATACTTTTGGGTTTTCATGTTTATAATATGAAATCATATATTTCATATTTACTATTGTGTTTTGGTATTTATTGCATAGAATATGCAATTTTATGAAAATATTGTATTCTTAGTTTGTAGACTTCAATATCAGTTTATACATGTTTTACTAAGTCTATAAAAACATTTCACAAAGTTTCAAAAGTTAGTTTATGTCAAAACATCAAAATTCAAGTATCTCATATTTTCATGTTTTGGACTATTTTGTAAAATGATGATATTTTTCATTTGGGAGGTCCTTTCTGATAACCAGTCGCTGTAGCATGTTTATTATCATGTCTACAATCATTTCCCAAAGTTTTACATTTTTTGGAATTTATTTGATATTTTTAAACAGCATTTTAAAATCAGCAAACCAGTTTTTTGAATATGTCAGTTTTCGGTCGACCGAACCGGTCGACCGAACCTGAGTTCATATGCTCACTGGGCGACAGAGAGTCTGTTGGTCGACCGGTCCGGTTGACCGAGAGCTCCATCGGTCGACCGCACCGGTCGACCGAAGATGTCAGCTTGTTCTTTTTGTTTTCGACCTGAATAGCGGTCGACCGAACTTTTTCGTCGGTCGACCGAACGGCTCCATCGGTCGACCGAATAATTTTTCGGTCGACCGACAAATTGACCGTTGGCTTCCAACGGCTCTTTCTCTGAGCTGTTTGCTGGGGTTTTTGGTCATTTCGTTTTGGGGTTTTTGCTGAGATCTTTAGAGGTATATATACCCCATTGCTGATGTCTTTTAAAGTCAATCAAGAAGTTTTTAAACAAGTTTTTAAACAAGGTTTAAGTGTGTTTAAGGGTTTGTTTTGTTTGTGAAGAAGTTTTCACAAGTGGAGGAGATTATCTTCTTGTTTGGGCTTCAATCTCCATCTCTCCATCTTGTTATCAATTGAGAAATTTTCTAAACTCAAACTCTAGCTTTACATTTATATACTTGTTTGATTATCATTGCTCTTAAGCTAGATTTTATATTTAAGTTTAGTTGTATTGATTTTATTTACTCATTGTTACACACACCCACTTTGAGCTTATTGTATTTGCACTCATAATATATTTGGGGTTGTGAGAGTTGTAACATTGAGTGTGAGCTTTCATTGTGTTCTCATCCATAGTTGAGAACAATTAATTATTGTATTGAGCCTAATTGTGAGATTCACTTTGTAATACACTTGTACACCGAGTGAGGAGTGTGTGGTGAGAGTCGGGGATCGTCCCAAGAGGAGTGGCGTCGGTTGACGTGCCTAGGGAGAGGTTGTAAACGAGCACTTGAGGGAGACACGGCTAGGTCCAACACTTAGTGGGTGTAGAGTGGGATTATAATAGTGTGTTGATTGTAAAGTTTTCGGTTAGCTAGAAAACCGAGTGTGAGGTGTAAACGTTGTTCGGGTGAACGTAGAAAACCCGGTTGATAGTGGATTTCTCCCCGGGAGTGGGGAGCGGAGACGTAGGACGGAAGGTCCGAACTCCATGATCATATTGCTTGTTTGAGTTTGTCTTTGGCGTGTTTGTTTTTACATTTATCTCATATCGCCAATTGTGCATTACTCATTCATTTCATCTACTATCCTATTTAGATTGTTTACCCTTGTGTTGTTTATATATCCTGCATATATTTCTATCATATAGGATATATCACCTTGTGTATATTGCATATTCTTGCACATAACTCTTTGTATATCTATCTTGTAAGAATATATTTGTTAATTAGTTTTAATTGGCATTTAATCGGATTAGATTAGCATAAGACCCTAATCATCCCCCCTCTAGGGTCTAACAATCTGGAGCTCCCTCATCTCAGTAGGTGCCATACAGTAAGGAGCTTGGGAAATCAGCATGGTACCTAGCTGCAACTCTATGCAAAACTCGACTTCTCTCACAGGAGGTAAACCTGGTATGTCCTAGAAGACATCCTGGTACTCCGAGACCACTCGTATCTCACTCAAATCTACACACCGATCCCGCAACATCACCTCCTTGATGTAGGCCAGAAATGACTCTACAAGCTGACTATCTTCGTAAAAGAGTCGATACTCATATGGTAGGAAGATAACTAATCCATACTAAGGATAACATCAAACTCAGACATACGCAACACGACCAAATCAATCACAAATTCAGAATTGTTTAAACTAACAACACATCTCCTATAAACACTCTCTAAAAGACACATCTCTCCTAAAGGAGTAGACACAGATAATGGGATATCTAACGGCTGTGCTACAAGCTGAAGTCTAACCATAAAATCGTAGGAGATAAAAGAATGTGAAGTGCCAAAATCGAAAAGAATACTGGATATAAAGGTGTTCACAAGGAACATACCTTCCACCGTGGCCCCACTCGCACCATGGTCATGCGGTATGACCGTATAAACTCTGCCAGTAGCTGAAGGCTGCTGTGCTGTAGGCTTCGGGTCATACTGGACTATTTGTCCCTGCGGTGTCTCCTGAATAGCTCACACCTATCCATCAATCCTCGGGACTGCTGGCGGTACCTTAATCCTCTCTTGCTGGCCATACCCGCAGTCCTGGTGTAGTGGACCCTATCCACGACTCTGCTGCTATTGTCCATGTCCACGATACTGTAGCTGCTGACCCTGGCCTCTACCCTGATAGCCTCCTGCTAGTGCACTCTGACACTCTGATGCCTTATGGCCAAATTTACCATAATGAAAACATGCGCCCGGGAATCTACGCCCCCTCTGATCCTACTACTCTCCCTTCTTATAGGAACCCTGCTGATGTGAACCCTTGCCATGCTGCTAGGGTCCTCCTGGTCCTGTAATCGGTCTCTTCCCCTTTCCTTTGTCTCCAGACTACCCTGCTTTACTATTCCCTTCTTTTCCCTTCTAAAATAAGGTCGTCTCTATCTCCTATGAGATGGTAGCATCTGCAACCTCTCGCACAGAATGGAATTGTCTGGATACAAGATAACATCATAAACTCGGACGAAGCCCCCATCAAGAACATCTGAGCCTACCGCTCACCAGTCTGCCACATGCCTGTAAACCTGAACAATCCCACAAACTTTCTCTCTTAATCTACCACAGACATATCTCTTTGCTCCAGTCAGGCTAGCTCTAACTCCCTCCCAGCTTTCATTGCTGCCGACACATACTGCTTATCGAAGAAGTAGACAAAATCTTCCTAAGTATGGGTCATCCTTTGCTTCGGAGTAAACTTAAGACGATACCAACCCCCTACATTTCCCTTGAGACTGAAAGCTACTAGCCTCTGCTTCTGTACCGTGTACTCGTTAAGCATATCTAAAATATTCCCTACATCCTCCTTCTACTTGTGGGCTAGAAGAGAATCTGATGTACCTTAAAATTCTAGTGCCCTTAGCTTCTGATACCTCTCCACCAAACAAAGCCAATTCTCCTGCTCAGTAGCCCTATCAACCATTGGTGGTGGTGGTGTAGCTGTTGGTGTTTCTTCTGGTGTCTCTTCTTCACTAGGTGTCTACTTCTGAACCTTATTCGGAGCCTGCTATGGCTCGGGTTCTGCATCAGCTTGCCCAGCTCTGCGGGTATGAGTTATACCTCGATCACATCCTTGTCCTGATATTTATAATACCAAGAGGAAAGCTTCACAACCATACATAACATAACATATAACAGTAGAAAAATCGTATCATATATCATTCATACAATTACTTTTTAATCAAAGTAAGGTAGTCATAAAAAAATTTCATAAATTTCAGAATATACATATATAATGTCCTCACTCATTCTAAGAATCCTAGCGGACTTTATACATGAATCCTAGGAAACTCTATCCTAGCTCCACGAATCGACACAAGAAAGATCCTAAGGATGCAAGAACTAGAGCTCTGATACCAACTGTGATGCCCCCGGGTTCACACAAGGCTACAGTCCAAGGGGAAACTAAGGATGTCAAACCTATCATGCACCGATACTGTGCAATGAAATGTTTCACAATCACAGAAATATCCCTATAGTGGAATCAAATAGAATAGAATAGGTACAAGCAGATATAAAAGAGATGAAGACAAGATATAGAACACAGAAATATTTGATAAATACTCAAATAATCAGGTCTCAACAGATATAAAAGAAAATATGTCTAACAATCTAAAACAAATGATCCAAAATCTCAACTACAAGAGTCAACTGAAAAGTACATATGCTCTCTTAGCTCTCAAAATGTAATGCAAATCTAAACATCAACTAGAAATATAAACTAAACATCTGTAGAGTAGAACTACTAAACATATATGACGGCGACTATGTTGAAAATTCGTCAACCTATGGCTCTCCGAAGCTCTGCTCCACTGCCTGAAAAGAAGTGAAAACCATTGCGTGAGAGCGCTAGCAAGATCATCTCCATTCGCCCCTAGGGGAAGGGCTACTAGGTATGATGGAGGCTCTACATATAAGTACATATTCTACCTAGTTCATTTACCCTGTACTAAATTGGGGTTAATACTTAGAAACTCACAACACGAGACTGGTACATCGAGCGAAATAATCCAAACAAGAAAACCCTCATGTATATACCATATGTCTCAAATTGTGAATCGCTAAATATTAACTCCAAAACTAAGAATAAATGAAAATAAGAAAGGAAATACAGGAAATACTACATCATATATCTCTAAAAATATTATATCAACTCCTCATACTACCCTTAGTGGGCAAAACTGATATCGATATACTATCTCGTGTAACTAAGTTATGAAATACCTTTACAATGGATCATATCGATGATGTCAATATTCACCTACACTTAGGTTATTTATCAAATCATCCTTCTCTGGAACTCTTCAACCCATCGAACCCTCATGCGAACTGGTAAAATAGATATGTCAAATCATCACGCTCCTATGCAGACCAATAACTAGATATACAAGTTCATCGCACTCCCATGCAGACCAATAACTAAGTATGTCAATAAATAGTACTCCCATGCATACCAGAAACTAAGTATAATAAATCATCGCATAACCATGCGGAGTGATAGTTAGGTATATCAACATCTGTGCATCTTCGTACGGACCGGTAGATAGGTATATCAACCTCTGCGCATCTCCGTGCGGACCGATAAGGAGTATAGTCCATCTGCGATCTCATTGAGGACCCGAATAAAGCACTTGGAGTGTAGTCCATCCGCGGTCTTATTGAGGACCCGACTAAAGCACTCGGAGTGTAGTCCATCCGCGGTCTCATTGCAAGACCCGACTAAACCCCACCCAATCGTTCATAACTATAATGTATATACTATATTAATCGTTACTCTTAACGATTGTAACCTATTTGGATATTCCAAACAAGGTAATCATGTGTACTCGAACCCCGTACGTGTACTCCTCGAACCACGTGTGAATATCAACTCACGACTTGCACAAAACATGCGCCAAAAGAACCCGTATGCAAACATGTCCAAACACACAAAATTCAACATGATCAGTCGATCGACAACCTCATTGGTCAATTGATAAGGTTGCTCAAACAACAGGGGTAACACGTCGTTAGTTGACTGAAGATTTGCCATCAGTCGACTGATCGCATCAGTCGACTGATGGACATCATTAGTTGACTGATCAGACCGAATCTGCACAGGTTAGGTTTTTCGACTGTTTTTCTTCAAAACTCAGGTTTATGTTAACTTAGATGTTTAAAAATCATTTACATTATCATGAATACTTAACTAGGAGTTTGTTTAAACAAGAAGAAACACATGAACACATAGATCTAGGATTTAACATGCAAAACAACCTGATTCTTGTTTATTTCGACAATCTAAAGCATAAAAACTATCTTAAACTATAATTAAGTCTTTAAAATAAACCCTAATGATCATGATCATGTCAATATCTTAGTTTTAGATTCATTCTACTATTCTTGACATAAGATTTAATCATAAGCATCACATGTAACATGTTTAACATTAGATTTAAACCCTAAACATAAAGTTAAACATACACATCTCTTAAAAAAATGATTTTTATTCAAGAGGAAGGTTTGGACAGAGGTGATCTTACATTTGCATGTGTACAAGCCTCTAAAAAAATAGCAAGTGATTACCCCGTCGCCAAACACCAAAAATCCAGACTTTTCCTCGACGTTCTCCTCACAAACTCTCCCAAAAACTCAACTTTAGGTCTAGGGTTTGAGAGAGAAGAAGAGGGGCTGCTAGGGTTTGAAACTCTAATATAATGATGATAATTTTCATGAAAACACAGGTATATATATATGCAAACCTGAAATAAACCCGTTTGACCCGAACCAGGAAACCTAGTCTAATTGAGAAATTAACCTTCGGTATTTATGCTGTAACGTTCTCATCTGACCTTGAAATAAGGTGATATAAAATTTGTTGGATAGCTATTGAAGAGACATACAATGTTAATCTTTGAGTTTTTCAAGATTCAAATTGTATCGGTGTGTAAAACATATAAACGATTAACTGGTCATTTTCTCAGATTTCTCTTCGTGCATGTTTTGTGCATTTGCACTCATATATTCATAAATATACATTGAATTGATCTCAAATCAATTCCTATCATACTCAAACATCAAAATATGTTATTTTTCACCATATAACATATTTATTTTTATTTTTCACATAATATTCGAATTTTTAGGGTTTACAGTGGATTCTTCCTCCTCGTCATCAAAGAGGGTGACGGGTCCAGGTCGAATAGGCTCAAATCCTACAACCAGAATCCCTTCTCGAGCTATAATATAAAACATAAAGAAGTCAGAAATTTTGTCTCAAAAGGTCAAAATGTTTCTAAGTCCTGAAGACAGGCGTCTTACGAAGCACAGGCGAGCTCCACCATGCGAGCGAGCAAGCAAAGCTCGCCTGACAAAGGCAGAAGCTCACCTGACAACCGAGCTTCCCTCACAAAAGCCAAAAGTTCGCCTAACAAGCAGAGCTCGCCAGTCAAACAAGGCTCGCCTGTCAGAGGTAGGAGGTCTCCCACCAAGCATAGTTCGCCTGACAAATGACACTCGCTTAAGCAAAGTTGGAGTAAGCAACAAAACCATGCCGGAGTCAACTAAGTTCAGCATTGAAAATGAACAAAAGTTGTTCATCTTCCCAGTCTCATGGGTTCATGAACTTGGTTTAGTCCCATAGTTTTTAAACCTACCATGGTGGGTTAAAGGATCGAGAGGGTACCTGTGGTAGCTATGACAACCTCAGCGGCGGCGGAGGAAGAGGAAGCCTCCTTCTCCCCTTCGAAGCACATGATTTTACTCTTGGGGCCATCTCAAACTTGGTGAGCCTGAGTTTTCTCTGAGAAAGCTTGAGCAAGAGAGTTCGTGAGCACAGTAATCTCCCTACAAATGAGATGTGCACTATATATAAGAGATCTCAACGGTCAAGATTTGCCAGCTCCACTGAGGTGAGTGGTTCGGATCGCCCGCAGACAGTTAGATTTGGCAGTTAGAATCGAACAACCGTGAGCGAGGCGGGACATTCAGAATTCCACATAAATGACCAAGATCTAGTGGTTTAGGCACGATCTCCCATCAAAGCGGCGGTCGAGATCGAGAGCACCGCTGAACCAACGGCTCAGATCAAGCATGTGGAGACGACGTGTCCACGTTGCCTTAACTGATGTACCCACATCACCTCAGCTGGCAAGCAAACACGTAGCTCGCCCACTACCCTCTTGAGTTCGCTTGATGCTTGATCTCGTCTACCAAGCAGTTTGAGCTCGCCTGACGCGTGAGTTCGCTTGCCAAGCAGTTCGAGCTCGCCTGATGCTTGAGCTCGCTTCCCAAGCAGCTCGAGCTCGCCTGATGCTTGAGCTCGCTTGCCAAGCAGCTCGAGCTCGCCTGATGCTTGAGTTCGCCTGCCAAGCAACTCGAGCTCGCCTAATATTTGAGCTCGCCTGCCAAGCAGCTCGAGCTCGCCTACACCTCATTAAGCTTGCCTGAAAGGCTCAACACATCCAAGGCATCCAAGCTCACTCGGACCAAGGAACAGCGATCTTGTCTCAAGCTATTCAGAGTGAATGAAAGCATATGCACTAGTTATTTGAGATGTAATGAACGGATAATAAAGGCACAATTTCATTTTATAACAGCAGATTTTGAGACAATACATTCGAACAAAGAAAATAAAGACATCTAAAAATCTACCCTATTGAGCTTAATCTAGCAAAGTGAAGGATGCGAGCTTGGTCTTAACAGTGGCTAGGCTCTTTAACCGGTCAGCTCGGAGCTGTTCCTTAGCTTCCTTCTAGAATTCATCCTCAGCAAGAACATCAGCAGCCACAGTAACCGCATCTTCTCGACATAGCACATGGAGAGCTTCCATCACTTCTCTATAAGCACCATGAACTCTGGTGCTCTCAAGCTTAAATTCCTTTAAGGTCACCTTACCCTGGGCGGTCCTGAACCTGGTATGCTCAGTGATGTTATTGTAAATGTCCATCTTAGACTGCAAATGACGTTGTCGCTCAAAGAAATTCATGACAACATCTTCTTGCTTCGATATCCTCCTCTCTCGAGCTTTGTGCTCGTAAGAAGCTTTGATCCAAGCTTCGATTATGAGTGGTTCCACCTCATCATGATGGTTGGTGAACACTAACCCTTCCAGGCGATGCATGGCTTCCTCCAGGCGAATGATCTTTTCGTCACAACACATAGCTAGCCCGATACCCCCATACATTGGATGTCCTTCAGGCTATCAGTTATGAAGGGGTAGAAGTGGAAGAAGGTGCCCCACCTAATGCTAATGATAGAGATGGTTTGCTTCATAGCATTATCTAACCGTCGGATGAAGCCCTGCATGGAGTTGAGATCCGAAGAAGTAGATTCTTGACCTGGGGCCATCACAGTAATAGGCTGCACCCAGGGGAGAGGCCCGTCGTCATTAATAGGTGGCCTCCATCTAGGACCCCCTATGTTGGCCGGGTTAGGAAAGCCAAGCTTACACTAGGGCTGTGGGGAATATGTTTGAGCAGACGCCGGAGTGGGCCACTTCCCCTCGTCGTCAGATATCAGAATATGCTCAAACTCCAATCTCACTAGCCTACTCTCATGGGTGATCTCCTCATATCGGTCCACCTCCTCTATAGAAAAAGGTCTCTTCCTAGAGGATCTCAGATTGCGAGGCCTCGCAACCGGGACCTCCTCTCGAGCTGCGAAATACAATGAGAGAAAAATAGAAACTTTGACTTAAAAGTTGAAAAATTATCTGAATCATCGAAACAGGCTACCTGTAATGTCCAAGCGAGGTTCAAACAGGCTGGTTAACAAAGCTCGCCTGACAAGGCAGGTGCTCGCCTGACAGCTAAGCCCACATGAATAGCTGAAGCTCGCCAGAAAATGAACAAGAGTATGTGCATCTCCTCCATCTTCGATCCATGGTCCTTAACTTACCATGACGAGGCCGACTCATGCCGGAGGTGGCTGTAGTGACAGTGGTGGAAGAAGAGGCTGTCCTCCTCCCCTTGGAAGCAATCCTGCTGGGGGCCATATTGAGTTCGAGGAAGAATAAGGACGCAAGCTCTGAGTTTCTTCAAAACCTTGAGCAAAGAGCTGAGTTCGATAGAACAATAACCTCCCGATGAAAGAGAAGAGCGCACTGTATAAACAAAGTCTCTACGGTTGAGATTCGCCAGCTCCGCGAAGCGAACGATTCAGATTGCCTGCAGACCGTTCGATTTGACAGTTCAAATGAACGACCGCGAGTGATGCGGGACGTTCAAAATTCCATGAGAACGACTAAGATCTGGTGATTCAAGCACGATCTCTCATCAAATCAATAGTTGAGATCAAGGACGCCATCAAATCCGCGGCTCAGATTAAGCACGTGAAAACAAGGTGTTGCCTTAGCTGTCAAGCGTAGGAGCCTACCCGCGGACACGCGGTTTGCCCTCATAAACTTGGACCTCGCCTACACTCCATCGAGGTCACCTAAAGAGTTCAACTTAACCAAGGGGCTCAAATTGGCTCAAACCAATAAATAGTGAGCCTTTTCATTCAAAGTGTTCCAAACCACATTCAACCTGATTTAGGTCTGAAAACTTTGAAGAGGATCTTATAGGCAGTGAAAATTGCCTAAGAGTCTGGCCCCGCGTGCCAATAGCTTGGGCTCATCTGCTGGCCAGTACAAGCCAAATGTCGCATGATTATTGAGCTCGCCCGCAGAGCCTAATCACTCCTGTTTGTTGAGCTTGCCCGTAGAGCTCAACCTCGCCTCTTTATTTAGCTTGATCATAGAGCTCAACCCCGCCTGCTTGTTGAGCTCGCCCATAAAGTTCAACCCCGCCTATTTGTCGAGCTCAATCGTAGAGCTCAACACCACCTATTCATTGAACTCGATCATAGAGTTCAACCCCGCCTGTTCATGGAGCTCGCCCGTAGAGTTCAACCCCGCCTATTTATTAAGCTCGCCCGTAGAGCTTAACCTTGCCTGTTTATTAAGCTCGCCCGTAGAGCTTAACCTCACATGTTTGTTGAGCTCGCCAGCACGAGTTCAACCTCACCTGAATGCTTCGCTCGTCGGCACGAGCCAAGCATGCCTGCAGGAAGTTCGCCTACACAAACTCCACTTTCCAACAAACGCCAGCTTACACGTTGGAGGGGCCCGCCAGCCGACCCTGCCTATTTGCTAAGCTCGCCTGCAAGCTCGCCTGAGCATTCAAACAGCTCTCGAGCTTGCCCGTAGATTTGCCAGCCTTTCCTGAGCAATACAAGTGGGCTGCTTGCTTGTGGGAGTGGGTCTAACCCCTTCCCACGTCTTGGTTGATGATGAGGCCTGGCTCTCACCTCCCCTATAGTGGTCACATCCTACAGCTAGGGGAGGGCATGGTGCTCCTCATCCACTAGTGATCAAATCCCAAAAATCAAGGGATGGCTTATGTCATCCCTTGTCTATTTAAAGCCTCCTTTAGCCAACGTGAAAGGAGGTTGGTGGTTGATTGGCTGGGCTTAGCATTGTCTATTCTCAAGGCTCTTCAATTAGAGGCTTGTTTTGGCTCACTTGCTTAGCAACAACATTCCTAGCTTCTTGCTTGGATTGTTGAACCAGACTCAATCTGAATTCTCAGATTTAGGATCATTAGCTCTTTGCAAACTCTTGCATCGTAGCTCTTTCCAAGCTCGTGACTTTAATACTTTTCAAGCTAGTGTATAGTCGAACCCGATCTCTCTGGAGCCTCGACTACGCACTAAAGATCCAACCGCAACTTCGATCGGATCGTCCAAGGGAAGTAAACTCAGCACGAGCACCGAGGGAGGTGTCCTACCACTGCCAACGAACCCACATTAAACAAGGAGGGTCATTCCCTTCTCCTCTGTTGTAAACATTGATCATTAGTTTGTAATAAGTCATTCTTATAAACACAAATGACCCCTCAAGTGGGGAGTCAATTTTTACACCCGACAGCTATCCAAGTTAGTGAATCTCAGTAGTGAGAGCAGGCGATGCAAGAAGAGATGGATGCTCTCCACTCAAACGAGACATGGGACTTAGCCCAGCTACATGCACAGAAGAAAGCCTTATATAACAAATGGGTCTACCAGGTCAAGAAGGAGAGTGATAGAAGCAAGAGGTATAAGGTCTTATTAGTTGTGAAAGGGTTCCAACAGCTAGAAGGAGTGGATTATACACAGATATTTTCCCCCATCATGAAGCTTACAACCATCAGAGTAGTGTTAAACTTAGTAGCTGCTAAAAATCTCTACCTTGAGCAGTTGAATGTGAAGATTGTCTTTCTTCATGGTGACTTGGATGAAGAAATCTACATGAAGCAACATGTTAGCTTCATTAAGAAAGGAAAGGAAGAGATGGTGTGTAGGCTCAAGAAGATCTTATATGGTTTGAAACAGGCTCCGAGACAATGGTACAAAAAGTTTGACAACTTAATGCAGAGCAATGGCTATGGAAGATGCAATTTAGATCATTGTTGTTACTTTAGAGGTTTGAGTCCAGCTATATCATGTTATTATTGTATGTTGATAACATGTTAGTTGCAGGACCTTGTTTCGAGGAGATAAAAAAATTAAAGAAGCAGTTGGCGAAGGAGCTTGCTAAGAAGGATCTGGTGTAGCAAAGCAAATTCTTGGGATGCAAATCAATCAAGATAAGTTAAAAGGATGATAAAGTTGAGTCAAGCTGAATACATTGAGAATATACTTCAAAGATTCAACATGGAGAATACTAAGCCCATCGGCACACCCCTTGGAAGTCAATTCAAGCTATCTAAGGAACAATCACCCAAGACAGATGCAGAAAAGGAGCACATGAGCAGGATGCCATACTCATAAGCCATTGGTAGACTTATGTACGAGATGCTTTGCACAAGGCCGGATATCGCCCATGTTGTGGGAGTTATGAGCAAGTTTCCAAGCAATCTAGTGAAGCAGCATTGGGAGGTCATGAAGTGAATATTACGTTACTTGAGAGGGACTACGGATATGCAATTGTGTTTCAAGAGAAAAGAATTAGTACCGTGGGGATACGTGGATGCAGATTTCACTGGTGATCATGATATGAGGTGAGGCACTACAGGGTATGTTTATATCTTGGCGTCGACAGCAATGAGCTGAGTCTCACATCTGTAAAAGATTGTAACATTATCCACGACTAAGGCAGAGTATGTCGTAGTGGCTGAAGCCAGCAAGGAGATGATTTGGTTGATCGGGTGCCTAGAAGAGTTGGGTTTGAAGAAGGGGAACGACGTTCTTTATTGTGATAGCCAAAGTGCTATACATCTTACTAAGAATCTAGTATATCATTCCAGAACGAAGCATATCGACATACGTTACCACTTCATATGCTTTCAGATTAAGGAAGGAAAGTTACAGTTGGAGAAGATTTTGGGGAGACAAAATCCTACGGATATGTTGACGAAATCATTAACCATCAACAAACTGGAGTTCTACACAACTTCAGTTGGCCTTCATGCATAAGAGAAGAAGGCGACCATACTAGGAAAATTTTTAACCTTCTTTCTATTGTATTAAGCAGCTCGAGAGGAGGCCCCGGTTGTTAGGCCTTGTAATTTAAGGTCTTCTGGGAAGAGACCATTCACTGTAGAGGACGTGGATTGGTATGAGGAGATCCTCATAAAAGGAGACCATCAAGACCCGAAATCATTACTATCTCTAACGATAAGTTAAAGAAAGAGCCTACCTCAACACCTGTTCGGACACATACACCACATTCTAAGTGTAAGCATAGCTTCTCCGACCCAGCTAGCATAGGAGGATCTAGGTTGAAGCCAAATGTCAATGACGACGGGCCACTCCCCAAATTTTAGCCTATTGCTAAGATTGCCCCTGGCCAGGAATCTGCTTACCCGGACTCTGGATCCACGTAGGGCCTCTTATAAAGGTTGGAGAATGCTATGAAATAAGCAGCCTCCATTATTTGTCTTGGGTGGGTAAAATTTTATGATTTGCTCCCCTTCATAGCGGATAGTCTTAAGGACATTCAGCATGTGGGCGGCCTCCAGCTGGCTAAGCGATTTGAGCAAAAACTCATTCACCTGGAGGAAGTTATGTACAGCTTGGAAGAGCTGGTATGCTTCAACTCGTGTGACGAGGTGACACCACTCATAATCGAAGCCTAGATTCAAAGGATGTATGAGCGCAAAGTTCGAGCGAAACGCATATCGGAGCAAGAAGTTTTTGTCACGGATTTGCATGAGCGGCAATGTCATCTGCAGTCTAAGATGGACGCTTATAACAACATTACTGATCGGACAGTGATCAGAACTGCCTAGGGTGAGGCGACTCTGAAGTACTTCTAAGGTGAGAGCGTAAGAGTTCACCGTGCTGTCACAAAAGAACTACAAACTCTCCAGGCTATGCGTCGAGAAGAAGTGGCTGCTAAAGCTGTCGCCGCTCTTGCTGAGGCCAAGCTTCAGAAGGAAGAGGAGGAGAAGATCCGAGTGAAACAGTTAAAGGAGTTGGCCATCGTTAAGGCTCAACTTGCCTCCTTCAGTCTGCTGGATCTGATTTGAGACGCTTTTTGTTTTGCTATGACTTTGTTTGAATGTATTGTCATAACTTTGTTCGAATGTAATGTATCAAAATCAGCTTATGAATGTAGTTTTGCTTTTATTATCCAATCATTGCATCTCAAATAACTTGTGCATTTTCGTCTTGTTGACCCATACTTAGGATTTTTAGCAAACCCTCAACTATCAACGAGTTTGATTTCCCTTTACCGATTATCGTTTGAATCTGGCTAGCCATACTATTCCCCTCAGTATGGTGAGTTATTAAAAAGTTTCTTTTAGACTTAATGCTAAAACTTCTTTCCTACCCTTACTCGTTCGAGGTGTCGGGTTGATTTAATTACAACAACTAAGTCGTAATTAGGTTGGACTGTGTCGTTAAGTGCAACAATTTAGCCCGAAATGACCGATCACTTACGTGAGCGACCGGGAGAGGGTCCGATTAATGACTCATCGCTTGGTAGGTCGTTATTCGGGAATCGATAAGGCACATCGCTTGGTAGACCGTTATCGACGAACAACGTCATTTGCGGGAATGATGGTGTTAGGATAATCAAATCGTTCAGGGACGTATGAGTGTGATGATTGATTGATATAGAAGTCATCGCATGGTAGTTGTAGGTGTGAATTTTGATCTCCCAGAATAGGAATTTCGTTTGTATTGATAAGAATAGCTTATTACAAACTAATGAATCAAAAATTATAACAGAAGCGGAGGGAATGCCCTCCTTGTTTAACGTGGGGACTTTCGGTAGCTATAGGACACCTCGCTCGGTTCTCACACTGAGTCTGCTTACCTTGGACGATTCAACCGAGGTTGTTGGTGAGCTTTAGTATGCGGTAGAAGCTTAAGTCGGTAGAGTTCGAGTCTCCGAGCTCAGCAGAGATCAGGACCTGAAACTGGGAGAAGGTGCTACAGTGCAAAGATTATGCAAAGAGCTTGTCGTCAACTCAGTTGAGAGTCGGGAGCTAGTAGTTCATTTAACTAATTGAATTAATCAATTAACTATGAGCAAACCCCTTTTTCCGAAGCCAGGAGAGGTTCTTAAATAGAGGAGAGACGGCGTGGCCGCTCCTTGAATCATGGGATATGACCATGTACTGTTGGAAGATACCTTGCCTTGGGTTTGTACTATGAGCGGCTGCTTGATGGGCTCGGAGTACTGTACTCCTTCCCTTCACATCATGAGAAGTGGGAAGGCTTATCCCTGTACGTGGTATTGTAGCTGCCAGGTAGGGATTTGACGAGCTTGTTAATCGCGGGGGGATTCAGCTCTTGACTCGTGCAGGTGAGGTGAACTTCAATCGTCAACATGCAGGCGGACGTAGCAACTGTATGGATTTGACTAGTCGTTCGTACTGTGAACGGCTACTTGAGGGGCTCAGAGCACTATACTCCTTTCCTTCACGTCATGAGGAGTGGGAAAGCCCATCCTTGTACGTAGCGTAGCGGCTGCTGAGTACACTAGCGATCCTAAAGTTCGTAGGCGAATTCGACTTTCGACTCGAGCGGGCGAGTCGAGTGAACAGGCAAATTTTAGTCATCTAGATGATCTTGACTCGTGCGGGTGAGTCGAGTAACCAGACAAATTTCAGTCATCTGGATGATCTTGACTCGTGTGTGTGAGTCGATCATACAGGCGAATTTTAGTCATCTGGATGATCTTGACTCGTGTGGGCGAGTCGATCATACAGGCGAATCTGTGATCAACACATGCGAACGAATTTGGTGACCACGCGGTTTGTGTTCGTGCTAGCGAGTCAAGCCCATGGGTGAGCCCCACCCTCAAATTGCGTGGGCGACTCCGATTCACAGGTGAATTTCACGTATGTCTGTAAAGGTAATTTTTACCACCTACAAGACCCCCTTCAAAGTTTTCAGATCTTAACCAACTTGTGTGTGGTCTGAAATACTTGAATAAAGAAGTCCCAGGCGGGTTAGGGTGAATTTAGCCCTCTTTAGGATTTTTAACAAACCCTCAACAATCAACGGGTTTGACTTGCCTTTACCGATTACCGTTTGAATCGGGCTAGCTATACTATTCTCCTCAGTATGATGAGTTATTGAATAGTTTCTCTTAGGCTTAATGCTAAGATTTCTGCTCTAACGCTAAGCCGTTTGAGGCACGGGTTTGAGTGGGGCCATTCCATCGGTGGTTCGAAACTCGTACTATCCGGAATTTGTTTTCAACGGCGCACGAATCGTTCAAGCGAAATTCGGTTTCGCAGGCAAAATTTGAAATTGTGGGGTTGAGCCATGTCTTCGCAGGCGAAACCCTCCCTTCAGATGAAATTCGATCAGGCAGGATATAAGCTACGTGTTTACCGATGAAGCTTTGTGCTTTCCAGCTAAGGCGGCGTAGGTCCGTCGGGTCGCATTAATTACGATCTGACAATGCGACATCAGCTTCGTGCACCTCGTTCGATGTTGAATTGTGGCCGTGGTTTTCGAATTTAGCAGTTAGGTTAAGTCGGCGATTTCGGTTCGGGTCCCGGGTTTTGGCCGACCCGTTTCCTGTCTCGACGGTTTTTTCATAATCTCAAAAGAGAACAAACTATTGAGAGTGATCTCGGCCGTCGATTTCGATCGTGGCCACGTCTTTTAACCGTCAATGCTCTGCCTCTTGAAAGCGATTATGGCCACGCAAGTATTTCCACCTTTAAATAGGCTTTGTTCCCCTCCTTTGAGAGCTACCGTGCTCAGGAACTTCTGCTCGCGTGAAAATTTTCTAGAGAGAAAGAAATTCCCACTTCATCCCCGACTCCCAGACATGGCGCCGAAATCCAGGAAATGCGTTCCTAAGGGAGGAGGTCCTAGATGTTATTCTGATCACATCGCCGCTGGTATGATTGCCAGCGTGCCTGAGACGCACTTAGGTAAGTCGAAAGGTTTGTCTGACGACTTTGCATTAATTGCCGGCATTGGGTCGGGAGGGTGAGCATTGCTCGTCTTCCTCAGTGGACTCTACCATCTTTTGGTAGTTTCCTTGATTTGGATAAAAATGGCCTTTTTCAGGCGGATTCTGCATTTATTTGTAGAAGGTGACTTTTGCCTTTATAGGCGAAGTCGGCCTTTATCGGGCGAAGGCGAATTCGTTCTTGACAGGCGAGTTTGACCTTTGTTTGGTAAAGACGAATTCGGTCTATACAGGCAGATCTTGTCTTTGTCAAGTGGATTTTGCTTTTTGACATTGTGTTATGACTTATTTGATTTTGAAGTCATAACTTTGTTCAAATATACTATCTTAAGACTGGATGAATGTTATGCTCTTTTGGTTTCTCAAATGTGTTTGTGCACGTACTCCTCCTAGTCGTTGTTTCTTTTATCTTTCGGCTTTCATCTTTCTCTGTGAGGCCGTTACAGGCGGGTCTTTAACTATAGGCGAATTCAAACTACAGCCGGATTCTAGACGCAAGCGAGTTCAAACCACTGGTGGATTCTAACTACAAGCGAACTCAAGCAGCAGGCGAATTTTAGCCATGGGCGAATTCTAACCATAGTCAAATCAAGTTGAAGATGAAATTAATGCTGATTTAGGGGGGTAACCACATGTCTGATCGTGGTCTTGAGTGCCCGCCAGCTGGACTGACATTGGCACGTCGTCTCTCATTAAAGGCGGTGTAATAGACGGTTCGGCCATCCAATCTGGACCGTTGAATGACGGACACGTACTTGGTCCGTGTGCCATATATTGCCCTCTTTTCTTATCGGAGGGGGCACTACATTGATTGTCTTCTTCTTGTTTAAGATGGCACCACGAGTGAAGGCGTCTAGTGCGAAGAAGACAGAGGATGATGCCTCTTCCTTAGCCCTCACGCTTGACCGTGATCCGGAGCCTAAACCCTCGGAATCCATTCTAGCCCAGTTAGAGGACTTGGAGGACACCGTGAAATGATCCTTGATTAGGGTCGTAGTACTTTCGCGGAGCTGAAGTAGTCCCTCTCAGACCACGTGGCCTGACTACGTTGTCCGTGTGTCTTTATGCTCGCCCTACGCTGCTCAATGAGGCTCATCGATCTGGAACTACTCCCGATGAAATTGGAGGACTTGCAACATGGGGATTTGGAGTCCGAAGTGAAGCTATTCTTAGCTCTAGTCTGCCATCACGCCGCGTGGCAACGAGAGTACCGAAGGTGAGAGATAGAAGACAAAGAGGCCCTTATTGATTATCTGGACCTTCGGTACCACCTATTGCAATCTGACATGGAGTATGTCTCTTCTTCGATCATTTTAGGTTCGATTCCATATGCAGAGGGGGAATTAATCTTGACAGGCCTGCGCATTTAGAGAGAGATGGTGGAAGGGGACCTTGCCAGAGAGAAGCGCAATCTTCCACTGCTGCTTCAGAAGGATGTCGCTGCTAATGCTTCTTTCGTGACGCGGGTCCAACAAGAGGCAGAGGATAAAGCTCGCACCATGCATGCAGAGAAGATAGCCACAATCAGAGCCAAGCTTGCATCTTTCAAACTCCTAGAATAAACCCGTAGGATAGGAGTAGATTCGAGATGTTCTGTTTCATGTTTTGCTTCTCGAATGTAATGTTATGACTCTCTTGGTTGTAAAGTCATAACTTTGTTCAAATGTACTGTCTAGAAGCATCTAATGAAGTTCGCACTTTCTCGTTGTATACATACTCTTTTCATATTTTGTTGTATCGCCATTCGGTGCCTCGTGCATGTGACAGGTAGACTCAATTACCAGCAATTTCATGCCGCAGGCGAAGCTCCGGTCCGGGCGAGTTTACGCTACAGATGAACCAAAGAGTTTGAGACTTGAGCCGGTGGTGAGTTTTGTGCTACAAGTGAAACACGAATCCTGGCGAGTTTGCGCTGCAGGCGATACTCGAGTGCTAGCGAGTTCGTGCTGCAAGCTTAACTCAAGTGCAGGCGAGTTTGTACTGCAAGCTAAACACGAATCCTGGCGAGTTTACGCTGTAGGCGAAACTCGAGTGCTGGCGAGTTCGTGCTGTAGGCTAAAACTTAAGCGCAGGTGAATTTGTGTCACGCGTCTGTCTGCGGGCCCAAATGCTTGCTAGCTAAGGCGCTGTGGGCGCGTTAGTGCTCATTAATTGCGAAGTGACGGGACGCTTCGCCTATCACGCTCAATCCGAACGGTCGATTTGGAGTCCCAATGGCGAAGCTTTTATGGGCATTGAACCCGAAGCGCCGCTAGAGATCTGGGTCGTTCAATCTATTTGAGGCAGCGAATCCTAGCCGTTCATTTTTTGGCTATATAATGCGTCTGTTGTCTCTTCGATAGAGTTCTAGTGCTTACGAAAATTCACCAGAAGTGACCCTCTACAAAAAAGAAACTCTCAGATCTATGGCCTCTAACTCCTATTCTGGCGTCTTTGAGGGGGAGGGCGTTGGCTCCTCCTCTACGGCTACCGTCGTCCACGCGACGCTGTCTTCACCCGCGGGTTCGACCCAAGGCTCTTCCACTTTGAACTCTGGTCCGACGCTCACCATCCTCCAGAAGTTGGAGGATGACCTACGTAGGACAGCCACCATCATCAGCCAGGGTATCGGGAGGTACCATGACATGCTCCCCTTTATGGGGGAGTGTCTTGAGGACCTCCGACACGTAGGTGGTTATCAGCTTGCCCGGTGGTGCGAGCGGGAGCTTCAGCATTTTGAGGGGCTAATGTACCGCTTGGAGGATCTGGTGCAGGCTGATGCTGAACCGGCGCCTCTCGCTATGAGCGCTCTGTTTGAGCGTGAGGACTTGGCGAAGCAGATCCTGAAGCAGGAGGCTTCGCTCAGACACCTGCACAGGCGACATCGAGCCATACTGGCAAAGATGGACGCATATTTAGACGACAGCTTCTTCCTGCACGTCGGATCCCTTGAGGGCGAGGCGAGGCTAAAGCGGCTCGAGCATAAGAAGATGCAGGCTCATCGGGCTATCGAGGCGGAACAGGAAGAAGAGGAAGGCGAGGCTGCTTTTGCCAGGCTTCAGCAGCGGTAGGAGGCGAAGACCCGAGCCAGACAAGCGGTAGAGCTCGCGGCTGTCAAGGCAAAAATCGCCAACTTCAGTCTTTTGAAATTGGTGTAATGCGTCCCCCTCTTTGCTTAAAAAAACTATTTTGTAGTTTTGTTGATGCTTGATGCATCTCAGTTTAAAACTTTTTGTCTGTGAATTTGGCCTGGAATGGCCTGTTACGCTTTTGTTTATTTACTACTTTGCATGCACAGTCTTTTCTTTATTTTCTGCGTTTGACCTGTGCTTCAGACTATTGGTTAGTCCTTGATAGCCACTGTGTTGGACTCGTCTTTGTTGCTTGGCGCCTGAGTTGAGCCAGTTATACTATTTCTCGCAGTGTGGCGAGCCTTCGACGAGTCTATCTTAGACTTAGTCGCTAGGATCCCCTTCTTCTTTTGGTTGTTCGTAGCGTGGGGTCGGGTTAACCCCGACTTTCGCATTGCAGCTCAGGCAAAACCAAGAGGGTAACACTTAGCTTGAAACAGAGAGCAGTTGCTCGTGCATGCGACTAGCTAAAGACCCCAGCAATGACTTGCCATTTGGTGAGTTGCTGTTTGAGGGGACAGTTAGGACATGTCGCCTGTTAAGCCGACATTGATAGTTATCATCGTCCACGAGAACGATGACGTAAATGATAATCGAATCGTTCAGGAATGTAGGAATGTGATGATCGATTGCTGTAGGAGTCGTCGTGTGGTGGGCTGCTACCCATCGGTTATTCTAAAGGAATATTAGGATATCCAGAATATGTCAGGTAGTTCAGGGATGTAGGAGTGTGACTATTGACCGAAGTAGCAACAAGTCGCATGGTAGGTTGCTACTTAGGCTGTGTTACTCGTGGGAATAACGGCGCTAGTTATTAGAGGTGATCGTTAACATGGTAGAATTTTGTTACGATCGGAGCAACTATGAGGACTCATCATCCCATTAGATAACCTATCCTTTGACTGACTTCTATGGCATGAAGTGGATGTCGTACTGAGATAGTAAGATCGCACATCTAGCCAAACGCCAGTTTAAGGCTGTGGGCTATGTTATGAAGACTCGGATGGGGTTCATCCGAGAAATGACGTGGATGGTTTGGCCAACCAGGTAGTGTCTCATCTTTTGGATGGCGAATACCAAGGCTAAACACTACTTTTTGACCATAGGGTATCGTCGTTCGGCACCCTATAGGGTCCTTCTTAAGTAGTAGATGCCCTGCTCGTGGCCGGCATCGTCATTTTGCACCAAGAGAGCACCGAGCGAATGCTCCATAGCCCGTATATAGATAAGGAATAGCTTTCCTGAGATTAGAGCCGTGAGGACAGGCGGGCTCGAGAGATAAGCTTTGATCTCCTCAAAGGCCTGTTGGCAAGGATCGTCCCACACGAAGGAAGTACCTTTCTTCATTAGTTTGGAGAATGGTTGATATTTGCCCGAAAGATTTGAAATGAACCTCCGGATGTAAGCCAGTCATCCCTAAAGGCCTCTCAGTTCTTTAAGATTTCAGGATGGCTAAAGCTCTTGAATAGCTCGTACCTTATCGGGTTCAATTTGGATTCCTTTTTTCACTACCACGAACCCAAGGAATTTACTGCTGGACATCCCTAAGAATGACTTCGTAGGATTCATCTTGAGTTGATGAGTCCTCATGATTTCGAACATCACCCTTAGGTCTTGGAGATGGTCATCTTTACTGCGACTTTTCACGACCAAATCGTCTACATAGCACTCGACCGTCTTTCGCATGTAATCTCGAAAGATCGTACTCATAGCGCGTTGGTAGGTTGCACCTACGTTTTTGTGTCCGAATGGCATGACAGTGTTGCAGTACACCCCCATAGGAGTCCTGAATGAAGTGTGTTTTTTTATCCTTGGGGTGCATTTTGATTTGATTGTACCCTGAGAACCCATCCATGAAGGACATCCTCTCAAACCGAGCGGCCAAGCCCCAGTGGCATTGAAGCCAAAGATAGTCGTGGTAGTCGTGGATAGATGTTTCGGGGGTATCCCCAGGTGTTTGATCAACTTCAGGGGTACGATGCTTAGTGCAGACCCCAGGTCGACCTAAATTCGTTTCACTTTCGATGAACCGACGTACCTCATGAAGTACAGTGGTCGATCATGAGACGTGCTTTTGATGAGCATGTCCTCAGGAGTGTAAGTGATGCAAAGGACCCGCCTCTCGGTGGTTTGGCAACACATCGCACATTCTTGTCCCGTGTCTTCTTCCCTCATGAAGTAGGTAGAGAAGACTTCCGAGTCTGCCAATGCCTCTTGTAGGGCTTCTCGGGTAGGCCTAGATAGCCGCAGGAGGTCATACATGGTAATTCATGCAGGGATGCTCTTCAACTGCGCGAGCACGTTGAATCGAAAAGGCTGATTACTCGAGCTCGGCCTGTCTAGATCTAGAGGGGATGCCGCCGTTGGCCTCGTGGGAGGTCTTGCCGAGTTCTCCTCCCTCGTAGGGTATTCTTTTGCGAATTCCTTCCCTGCTCTTGTGGTGAGGACGGTGGTTTCCTCCTCAGAGTCAGTGAGGGTAGATACTGCAGTCTGGTCTCCATCCGGTACGATAGAGATGGTATTGCACGGTCTACCTTTGGTCTTCCTAGAGGGCTCTGTAGTCCACTGCTCGTCGTTGAGGAGGTCCGGATGGACCAACATCACCTGACCCGATGGCAAAGTCTGGGGCACTAAACCTTTTCCTTGTTGGTTGTGAGGGTCGTCATTAGTGATTTTCAGGACTACCTTGGGGATAAGAATTACCCCTACCGAATCCTGAACCTCCGGGAGATTTGTCCCAAAACTCAAGTTGATCATATTCGTGGTCACCTGCTTTTGTACCTTCTCCTTCTTCAGGACTCCTGCGTCGTAGAGGGCCTGGAGCTTATCCTTAAGGATGTAACACTTAGAGGTGTGGTGGCCAAGGAATCTGTGATAGGCACAATAACCCGGGTCATTGGTCTTGTTCGCCTCCTCATGCTTTGTGATCTTCGGTAATTTAATTCGATTGCTCTTGAGTAGAGTATCGAATGTCGCCACCACTTGGTCTTCCCTAAAGTCGTATTACCTTGGAGGGCGTTGCTCGAACTGTCTGGGCTTCGGCCTTTGAGCTGTTTTGGGTGCCGGGACGGAATCGACGGTCATGATCTCTTTTCCTCTTGTTCAAAGGGGATTCTTTGGCGCGGTCGGTTCTACGGCTCCCTTCTTGGGATGTGTCTCCTCGGCTTCTAGCCTTTTGATCATGTTCTCGACTTGTTCTCCCTGACGAACAAGTTCTTTCTAGGTTCGAGTTTCCACCGCACTGACCTTAGATAAAATGTGGATTTAGAGATTATTGAGGTACATTTCGATCAGTATGAATTCGGAAACTTGGTCCCGACAGTAGACCGATCGGTTCCTGAATCTCTTCACGAAGTCGTTGACCGACTCCGACTTCCGTTGCTTTTCGGCGAGGAGGATGGCCATCGACACTTCTGTGTCATTGTCGATAAAGCAAGCCAAGAAGAACCTTTCTGCGTCAGCCCATGACTTGATAGAGCCGGGTTCTACCTTGCGGAACCATTCAAATGCTACCCCTTTGAGGGTGCCTATGAATAACTAGGTGAGAATAGCGTCGTTCCCCATAAGGAATCCGGTTTGTGCCATAAAATAGTAGATTTGTTGTGAGGGTGAGCCCTTGCTATCAAACTGCACCAAGCTAATCAGCTTGAACTTCGCTGGATATGGGACTATATCCCACTCGACAGGATAAGGTCGGACTACCCCCAGTTTGTTCATGTTTTGAAGATTCAAAGCGTTGAGCTGGCTCTAGAACTCATCGAATCTCTCACGGGTGCTACCCCCAGTATGCGATGTCCCCAGGGATGTCTTGGAAGAGTAATCGGATTGTAGGCTGACATTATCCTTCGTTTCAGTCGCTGGACGATGGGGAGGTATCCACTCCTTACTCCCCATCTACCGTGGTAAGGTGTGCTGGGCTCTTTTCTTCTTCTTCTTCTTGTTCAGAAGTTGCTCCAATATTTCCCTTAAGGAGTCTATGGTCACCTATTGTTCTTCAAACCTTTGGGCCACCGTCTGTTCATGTGTGGGTTTAGCCATGTGTACCCTTGCCAGTGCGTCCTGACTTGAGTGCGATGTTTGGGATGTGGCTGCTGCCGAGTACACCTCGTCTTCATCGCCGGAGGGAAGCGCTAAGGTTGAGTAATCAAACCCAATGCTCACCCCCGTGTGACTACGGGTGCGTTGGGATATACCGTCTCGTTCATGTTGAACAAGCGGAGGATTAGGTCCCAGGAAGGAGTCCGAGTCTTAAGAACCAGAAAGCACGTTGCCCTTGTCCGTCATGTTGATTGTAGCAGATGGGAGCTCTAGATCATCGGTGGCGCGTGCTCTTTGGTGACGACGCCTTCGATGAGAAAGCCTCGGGCGAGAAGTCCGTTGAGAGAGTCTCTCGAACACTGAAGGTTTTGCCGTTCCTATACATTGGTAGTCGGTGAGTACTATTTGGATAAGCCTTTCGCAGTGACACTGAGGATTCGCCTCATGTATGGTGCTTTTGCGAGTTAGGTAACCCTGAAGGTCTTCTGCGGGTGGTTGGTGATAACCCCCGACATCAGAAAGACTGCCCGAATGATCGCACGAAGGAGTTTTAGATGCACTCCTTGGTGTACACTGGGTGGAATGGTTAAATGTTGGAGTTGGGCGAGTTTGCCATGGTAGGTGAGTCTTCGTGCTTGGGCGAACTCCATCGTGCAGGCAAAACTCAACCCTTTGTTCATGTAGGCGAGTTTGCAAGGTATCGCCTACTGCTTTGCCTTTGTAGTCAAGGCCCTCTCGCTCGTTACACTTATCCGTCGAGTGACTATGGTGAGGCTCGCCCGCTTTCAAGGGTTCGCCTACTCGGATAGGTTTGCTTGTTCGGGGTGGTCTATTCACATCAGGGATGTGACCTGAGAAGTGAAGTCTACCCGCGTAGACGGTCTCGTTCATCTTGGTTGGCGCGCCTGATTTGGAGAGCCTTCTAGTGCCGGGCGAGTTGCCCCTTCGTCTTACACTCTTCAAACCTAGGTAATAGTTCAGGCCGTCATATGAGGTGAAGGCTCGGGCCTCCTGTCGGACGAGGGCCTATCGTTGCCACTGGCGAGCTCTTCTGGAGAGAGGAGTGTCCGCGCGAATTGCGGCGGCATGGTCTGCGCCGGAATGAACCACTGTTTCCTCTTAGGCGGGTGTCTACAAGGGCCATTTAGTGACCCATCTGGCAGTCTTTCGCCCCATGCTCTCGACCCCTGGCTTGGCTTTGATTGATTTGGAGGGAGTGGGCTTCCCCGACGTGACTCGGATAGAGTCTCCCGGCACAGAAGCTTCGACCGTTTGAGGTTAGCCTCTACGCACGACTCTGTGTCATTTGCGGGACGCCTCACAACCAAAGGAGGAAGAAGACAAGTACTCTTCGTACCTAGCTTGGTCGAACTCAATTTCTAGGGACTCCACAGTCATCCTAATAGCAACCTCATCGAACTAAGCTACCACCAATTTGGTTGAAGAAATAGATTCTCCCACTGTGGTCGCCACCTTTTGTAAGTGTAAATTTTGATCTCCCAGAATAGAGATTTCATTTGTATTGATAAGAATAGCTTATTATAAACTAATGAATCGAAAATTACAACAGAAGCGGAGGGAATGCCCTCCTTGTTTAACGTGGGGACTTTCGGTAGCTATAGGACGCCTCGCTCGGTTCTCAGATTGAATATGCTTCCCTTGGATGAATCGACCGAGATTGCTTGTGAGCTTTAGTACGCGGTAGAAGCTCAAGTCGGTAGAGTTCGAGTCTCCGAGTTTGACGGCGATCAGGGCCCGATACTGGGAGAAGATGCTACATTGCAAAGATTATGCAAAGAGCATGTCGTCAACTAAGTTGAGAGTCGAGAGCTAGTGGTTTAGTTAACTGATTGAATTAATCAATTAACTATGAGTGAACCCCTTTTCCAAAGCTAGGAGAGGTTCTTAAATAGAGGAGAGACGGCGTGGCCGTTCCTTGAATCATGGGATATGACCATGTACTGTTGGGAGATACCATGCCTTGGGTTTGTACTATGAGCGGCTGCTTGATGGGCTCGGAGTACTATACTCATTCCCTTCACATCGTGAGAAGTGGGAAGGCCCATCCCTATACGTGGTATTACGGCTGCCAGGTAGGGATTCCGCGAGCTTGTTAATCGCGGGCGGATTCAGCTCTTGACTCGTGCAAGCAAGCTGAGCTTCAATCATCAACATGCAGGCGGACTTGGCAACTGTATGGATTTCACTGGTCGTTCGTACTGTGAGTGGTTACTTGAGGGGCTCGGAGCATTGTACTCCTTTCCTTCACATCATGAGGAGTGGGAAAGCCCATCCTTATACGTAGCGTAGCAGCTGTCGAGTACACTGGCGATCCTAAAGTTTGTAAGCGAATTCGACTTTCGACTCAACGGGCGAGTCAAGTGAACAGGCGAATTTTAGTCATCTCGATGATCTTGACTCGTGTGGGCGAGTCGAGTAACCAGGCGAATTTCAGTCATCTGGATGATGTTGACTCGTGTGGGCGAGTTGATCATACAGGCGAATTTCAGTCATTTGGATGATCTTGACTCGTGTGGGCAAGTCGATCATACAGGCGAATCTGTGATCAACAAATACGAGCAAATTTGGCGACCGCGCGGTTTGGGTTTGCGCTAGCGAGTCAAGCCCATTGCGTGGATGACTCCGACTCGCAGGTGAATTTCACGTAAGTCTGCAAAGGTAATTTTTACTGCCTATAGTAGTCTACTACCCATCGATTGTTCTAAGAAAATTAGAATGCTCAGAATAGATCAAATCATTCAGGGACATACGATTTTGATGACTGATCGGACAGTATCATTTGCGGGAATAACAAAGTTGACTATCAGAGGTAATCATTAACATAATAGTTTTGTGGACCCACCATCCTACTAGCGAGGATTAGCGAGGGGTTTTGTCAGATGTTTGATGTTAACACGACGGGATTGTCATGATCGGAGCGGCTTTGAGGACCTACCATCCTATTGAAGAGGATTGGTAAGGAAATTGGATTGTCGCAATCGGAGTGACTTTGAGGACCTATCATCCTATTGAAGATGATTGGTAGGAAAATTAGATTTGTTGGCCTTCTTGTTTTGATGATGTTTAACAAACAATTTACTTCTAATGTTGTTTGTCTAGTGTTTGTGTTTTTGTATTTATTCTAGGCAAACAACAAGTTAGAGGATGGATGAAATAGATCTTCAACGATGATATCCAATGGAGGTTTGCGGAATGTCGGTGAAGCTTATACAGTTTAAAGTTAAATATCAAGTTCAAGCTTCATCCGTAACGTGTACCAAGTTGAGCTACAATGAAGATCAAGATCAAGCTTGGGTAATGTAGTTTAGGATTTATATTATGTGTGTTAAGTACTCTAAGCTCAATTATCTATACACACACATTTTATTGGTTTCCTTGTATATATATGTAGTCACATATATATACAACACAAGTTTTGGGTTTTCATGATTTGGACACACTTGCAAAATACATGAGTTTTCACAAATAGAAATTTAATTTGAGAAATTCTTTTTATAATATGTTTGTTTTCATGTTTATAAATATTTCGTAAAGTTTCATCAAGTTTGGAATTGATTTGTTATGTTTAATGGAATTTACAAAATCATGTTTTTGTTCGTGCACATGTTCGTGCATGTTTTACCAAATAGATGAGTTTTCATAAATGGGAAGTAGTATTCAAGAAATTCTTTCTTTGACATGTTTATCTACATGTTTAGAAACTTCTCTCAAAAGTTTATTATTTTTAGAGTTGATTTACTGTGCCCAATTGATTTTACAAAATCGTATATGTTAACAGTTTTTCAAAACTATAAATTTGTGTTCAAATATTTATTTCTCTCAAATGAGAAAATATTTTTCAGAAATTCTTTCTCTGACATGTTATTCTACATGTCTAGAACATTCTCACAAAATTTCATAATTTTTGGAGTTCATTTACTATTTTAAATTAATTTTTCAAAACATCTACGCACTGCTACAGCTACTCCGGTCGACCGGAAATGTCTCTGGAAGTTACTCAGCTTTGCATTTGGCTCCCGGTCGACCGTACCGGTCGACCGAAGTTACTGTAGTAGCCGGTCATTGCTACAGTAATAGCTAGTTCTGTTTTTTGTTTATTTTAATGTTTTGGGGGTGTTTTTATTGGTTTTTGGGGTTGTTTCATGAGCCTATATATACCCCATGCCCTCATACCTCTATAATGACAAAAAAAGAAATGTTTTAAACA